>JAJOOO010024013.1:0-15496 GCA_029582685.1 Solanum piurae
ACGACCATAACTCTTAGCACATGGTGGGTTAGGTGGGCTATAAGATAGCTAATGACAGGTATT
Organism: Solanum piurae; assembly: GCA_029582685.1. Taxonomy (NCBI): domain Eukaryota; kingdom Viridiplantae; phylum Streptophyta; class Magnoliopsida; order Solanales; family Solanaceae; genus Solanum; species Solanum piurae. Next base: position 64 of record JAJOOO010024013.1, read on the forward strand.
TGAATTATATTTCCAACGCTACCGAGTTTGCTAAGTTTCAAGTTTGGATGAGTGAGATATGCTCTTTTGAAGTGAGGCTGTCCAGTTAAGGAAAATTATCCAAAAATAGTAAGGGGTATTTTGGTCTTTTCCTTACCCAATCAGATTTAATTCATTTTTAGTAATGTTTCAGGGGTCTAATCGTATTAGGTTCAGTTTTATAATCCTAATATACGCCTAGGGTTTTAGTTGAGAGTTTAAGAAGAGAATAGAGGCGAAAAGAGGAGAGTGTCAAAGCGTTCGTTGTGGTTCTTGAGTTTTGTTGTGGATTTTCGCCATGGGTTTAATCCCTAAGAGGTATGTAAGTTTCCATAGTGTTGGGTTTATTCACCCACATTTCAATCATGTTATTTTCAGCGTAATTTTGTTCTCAAAAGTTGAAGGATTTAAGTTCTTGATAGATGTTCTTGAAGTTCATTCTAAATCTTATTTTGTTGGGGTTTTGATGATTTCTTGAGATTAAAGTGAGTGTTTTGAGTGGATTAGTGTGTACTTAGGTTGGGTAATTGAATCTAAGGAAAACTTGAGAAAAGAAATCAATTAAAAGTAATTTAGGATCAGAAAATGAGAGACGAAATTCTTCGAACTTGGCCTAAGGAGAGGCAGGGGTGGCCCCCCAGTAGTGTATCCAAAATGAGGTTATTAAGTTTGGGGCTGGTGCCCCATGCCCGGAACGTGGGTAGAAAGGGTCATACTTTTTAGATGATTCCTTATTGATTTTTAGCATAGACTAGTGGATCCACTTAGTTGAGAGGTCTTATACCCTGGCGAAGTATATGATAGTTTTTGCAGCGTGGGTGAGACGTTGTATCATCACATAGCTCATAGTGATGGTTGTCGGTTAGAAAACCTCCCACAGAGTTATATTATACTTTATTATATATAAATTGAGTTGTTATTGTGTTCTTCAATACATTGAGTTGCTATCTACTGTATTAAAAGCTTTCCATATATTGCATATTTTATTGTTGCTTTGTTCTTGAGTATATTGAGTTGAACTGTGTTTCATTACATGGAGTACCTTATTATTGAGTTGAGCCCCATTTCACTGAGTTGAGAACCTTATTTCTGAGTTGAGTATGTTACCCTTGAGTACTTCTGAGTTGAGTAAATATGAGTAGTTTTAAGTATCCTTGAGTATTCCTTGAGGTGAGTTAAACTATGTTTCTTTGAGTTGAGTTGAGAAGAGGTAAGTATGTCTCCTTTTTATTAAGTTCAAGCTTATGTTTATGATTTAGAATTCCCCTTACATGCTCGTACATTCCATGTACTGATCCATTTGGCCTGCATCGTTTCATGATGCAGATACAAGTATTCAAGATCATCAACAAGATCTTCGTTGATACCACAGGGAGTTCGAGTTAGCTATGGTGATCGTCCTTGCTTCCAGAGAATTCCATTTACTTTTAATTTTGTTAGGATATCGTGAGTCTTGTACCGACTTCCATCTTTGTAATTTAGAGGTTTTATAAATAGACATTGGAGTTTGAGAAGTCTGTTTCATTTATCTTGTTAAATGTTTTAAAGACTTGAGTTGCCTATTTTTGGCTAGTTGAATATTCTATTATATTCTAAGTTATTCATTCTGAGAAAACCTTTGCACTGTAATTCAGTTTTAAGCTTTTGCATGCTGAAGTTAGTCTTACTCTTGTAGTCAGCCAGTATGAGGGTTTTCTTGGGGACCAACAATGGTTCTTGAGTGCCGGCCATGTCCAGGGTCTAGATTTGGGTCGTGACAAACTTGGTATCACAACACAGAGTTCAAGTGTCCTAGGGTGTCTATGAAGCCGTGCCAATAGGATCTTGTTTATGGTTGTGAGGGTCCCACTTCTATAAATGAGGGACTAAAAACATTTAAGAAAAGTTTCATGTCATTTCCCGAGCTACCCTCGAGACGTTGACACGGGACCTAGGATCACAAGTGATCCCAAGCTAACCCTGCTGGCATGATATGAGCATACTAAGGATAATAATAACTGATGCGGAAGCTAAATCATAAATAAAACTGAAATGATGGGGAATACCCATATACTAAAACTGAATATATAATTTGAGAGTTTAATACAAAAGAAAGACCAAACTCAATAACTAAGCTGAATCTAACTATGTCTGAAAATAACCTTTAACTGACTAGAAATACTGGGACATGCCCCAGCTAAGTCTAGAAAAACTAAAACTAAATAAATAAAAGTGAAAAGATAGCATGACTATTGTCCTCGAATAATGAGGACTCATTGCTAATACTGCTGAACTGGAGATCGGGAACTAATCTAAGCGTGATCTAACTATGGGGACCTGAACCTACATCACGAGAACATGTAGTGTAATATATGCGTCAGTACTTGAAAGGTACTGAGCATGTATGATAGAATAAAGCTGAAATAAACAAATAAATGAACAAGCAATAAAGCAAGTGCATAATCTAAACATGATATAGATATTGAATACTGAGCTAACTGAATGAAATGACCAATTTTCAACATACTGAGACTGAATACTGACTGTACTGAAAATGGTCAATGCAATAGAGTTTGACTGAGCTGTGGGAGCTACTAATAACAAATAATAAAACCACATGAGCTAAATGTGGAGTGCGATGTATATGCCCCATCGAAAGGACCCACTACACCCGGCCAAAGGTGTAGAGGCATGTTGGCGTGATCACTAAAATGATACCCACAGAAGGTACTGATAACCTACGTGACTAGTAGTTCTGAGACTGTTTGGGTACGCTGAACCCTAGTCCAACTCGGTATTATGTTACTCCCAATGGATTAAGTGATTAACACATTATAACTGAATTATTGTGATATACTGGATAGCTCAAAATGACATGCAAACTAAGAATGCGCATAAATAATTGATAATGAAACATTTCAAACTGACTGAGGCATGTATATCTGAAATAACTTAAATATCTGGCCTAGCATTTGTAATTCAAGAACTAAAGAACTACATAGCTAGGGTTCTGAAATTCATGCAATATACTGAATATTAACATACTAATCTGATTTGGATCATTCTAACAGCTAAGAACCCAATAATGCTAACATTCAAGAAACCTTAGGTCTAGTCATAATAAGGGAATCAAGAAATTCACTGAAAACTAGGGACCTAATGGGTGAAAGGAACTCACTAGTCAAATACCACATACCTGGTGAAGAATTCCACAAAGAAATCTTATGATTTTGGGGATGGAACCGGAAGACACTTGCTGCATTCTTGAACTTAGGGTTGGTCGCCTTTTTCTCTCCTTTTGCTTCTACTTTTCTACGTTTTGATTAAAGATCTGACTTGTGTAAGTTCTAGTTATGTTTCTAGGCATAAACTGACTAAAACCATGAAATTTAGGGTTAAACTGACGTAGTTTAGGTGTCCAATGAATAAGGAAAAGACCAAAATAACCCTGACTTAAACTACAGACGGGCTGACCACGACCACCTTCACGAACCGTGAAAGGGACCACAGATCGTGAAGTCGGTCGTGGTCTAGACTTGATGACTACTAGCTGAGGGTATGAGTCCACGAGCCCTACCACGGCCCGTGTGAAGGACCACGGACCGTGAAAGTGTCTGTGGTCTCCACTTGGGCTGTGGTCTGGAGGGACTAGCTAGGGGTCTTACTGGTAAGGTTCCACGGACCCCCCCCACGGGCCGTGTGAAGGACCACGAACCATGAAGGTTCTTGTGGTCCTCACTTAGGCGTGGGGGTCTAAGAGGCTAGCTAGGGAGGTTCACTCCCTCGACTCTACGAGCGCCACCACGACCCGTCATCAAGACCACGGACCGTGAAGGTGTTCGTGGTCTGATGTCTGGGCCTGGTAACTTCCAAGTCAAGAACACGGGCAGGTCTACGGACCGTGGACCCTATCACGGTCTGTGAACCCCGTCGTGGTTCACTTCTTTAGGTATATATCTGCAATTTTTTCTGGGTCTAGTTTTTGATGTGTTACAATATCTTCCCGTTGGGATCATTCGTCCTCGAATGAAGACTAAACTAGCCGAAAAGGAGGGAATGAGCTGCAACCCTACCACTAAACACTAAAGGCTGATTTCTGACTTAACTGAGTTCGAAAAACTTGCAAATACGTTGAAAATGCAAGTACAGACTGAAGGAACATGTTACTAAGACTGATTTCACGCATGAATGACTGAAAAACTGAAGAGGATCTATTACCTCGAGATGGAATGGATTTGTAAGGAAAAAGGTGAGGATACTTGGCTTTCATGGCTGCTTTTGCTTCCCAAGTAGCTCCCTCTACGGATTGACTCCTCCACCAAACCTTGACTGAAGCGACTTCCTTGTTTCTCAATCTTCTAACCTGACAATCAAGAATCTCAACTGGTACATCCTCATAAGAAAGGCTATCTTTCACGACCACAATCTCTAATGGCACCACGGATTCTGGATCACCCACACTTCTTCAAAAGTGAAATGTGGAAGACAAGATGTACTGCTGCTAACCCTGCTGGCAACTCTAACTTATAAGCCACTTCACCAATCCTTTTCTGAATCTTGTAAGGGCCTACATATCTAGGACTAAGTTTCCCTTTCTTGACAAATCTCATCACCCCTTTCATAGAAGACACCTTCAGGTAAACCCACTCATCAACTTGGAACTCTAGTTCCTTTCTCCTTACATCTGCATAAGACTTCTGGCGAATCTGGGCTGTCTTAAGTCTCTCTGTAATGAGTTGCACTTTCTCCATAGCATCATGGATTGAATCTGGCCCTATCAAGGTTGCTTCTCCTATTTCAAACCAACCAGCAGGAGATCTACATCTATGCCCATACAATTCCTCATAAGGAGCCATCTGAATGCTGGAATGGTAGCTATAATTGTAGGTGAATTCAATCAGAGGAAGGTGATCATCCCAACTACCCTTGAAGTCGATCACACAATCTCTCAACATGTTCTCTAAGATCTGAATGGTACGCTTTGCCTAACCATCTGTCTGTGGATGAAATGCTGTGCTGAGGATAACCTGATTACCAAGACCTTTCTGAAATGACTTCCAGAAATGAGAGGTAAACTGAGGACCTTTATCTAAGATGATAGAAAAAGGAACCCCATGCAACCTGACTATCTCATTAATGTAAAGCTTGGCGTAGTCCTCCGCCGAATCTGTAGTCTTGACTGCCAAAAAGTGAGAAGACTTAGTAACTCTATCAACTATCACCCAAATGGAGTCATGATGTCTGCGAGTACGAGGTAAACCTGTAATGAAATCCATGTTGATCAATTCCCACTTCCAAGTAGGAATGTCGATCTCTTGGGTCATACCTCCTGGTTTCTGATGTTCTACCTTTACTTGCTGGCAATTGGGGCACTTACTCATAAAATCTTCTATATCCCTCTTCATGCCATTCCACGAAAAGATTTCCCACAGATCGCGGTACATCTTAGTGGCGTCTGGATGAATAAAATATTTGGAGTTATGGTCTTCTGCAAGAATCTGCTATTTTAATTCACCCACATCAGGAACACACAATCTACCCTGATAGAGAAGTACACCATTTCCCCCTTGGGAGAAAACCTCCACTCTCTGATTGAGGACTGCACCCTTAAGTTCAAGCAATATCGGATCACTGTCTTGCTTTTCCTTAACCCCCAGTACCAAAGAAGATTTTGACCCATTCTGAACTGTGACACAATTATCTGATATGCTTGTTAGGCGAACTCCCAAGCGAGCAAGCCTATGAACATCCTTTGCTAGTTTTTTCCTTTCGTCCTCAACATGTGCTACACTACCCATAGATATTCTACTAAGAGCATCTGCCACTACATTGACCTTACCAGGATGGTAATGCACACTCATGTCGTAGTCCTTGAGAAACTCAAGCCATATCCTCTGGCGAAGATTCCACTCTTTCTGGGTGAACATATATTGAAGTTTCTTATCGTCAGTGAACATATCTACGTGCACACCATACAAGTAGTATCTCCAAATCTTGAGTGCAAACACCACTGCTGCAAGCTCGAGGTCATGAGTTGGATAGTTCTTCTCATGCACCTTAAGCTATCTAGAAGCATAAGCTATAACCTTGTCTTGCTGCATCAACACACAACCTAGGCCAACTCTGGATGCATCACAATATATAACATAACCATCTGAACCCTCTAGTATAGTCAAAACAGGAGCTGTAGTCAACCTGGTTTTCAATTCTGTGAAACTTTTCTCACAATCATCTGACCACTAAAACTTTACCTTTTTCTGAGTTAACTTAGTCAATGGAGAGGCTATGGATGAAAATCCTTCCACAAACCTTCTGTAATAACCCGCTAGACCCAAGAAACTTCTGATATATGTTGGGGAGGTAGGTCTGGCCCATTGTTTCACTGCCTCTATTTTCTATGAATCCATTCAGATTCCCTCGCTTGATACTATATGCCCAAGGAATGCAATTGATTGCAACCAAAACTAGCACTTGTTAAATTTAGTGAATAACTGGCGATCTTTGAGAGTTTGCAGGACAACCTTCAAATGACTCGGATGTTCTTCCTCATTCCTAGAGTAAATGAGGATATCATCAATAAAGACGATAATGAACAAGTCCAAGTACTGCTTGAATACTCTGTTCATCAAATCCATGAAAGCTGCAGGAGCACTAGTTAGTCCAAATGACTTTACTGCAAATTCATAATGACCATACCGAGTCCTGAAGGCTATTTTTGGAATGTAACTATCTCTGACTCTGAGCTGATGATAACCCGATCTGAGGTCTATCTTTGAGAAATGACTAGCACCTTGAAGTTGGTCAAACAAGTCATCAATCCTAGGAATCGAATATTTATTATTGATTGTAACCATGTTCAATTGCCTATAATCAATGCACATTATGATAGAACCATCTTTCTTCTTCACGAAAAATACTGGTGCAGCCCATGGCGAAATACTAGGTATGATAAAGCCCTTATCTAGAAGGTCTTTCAACTGCTCTTTCAATTCCTTAAGCTCTGCTAGAGCCATTATGTGAGGAAGAATAGAAATAGGCTGGATATCTCGAAGGAGATCTATTCCAAAGTTGATTTCCCTTTCGGGAGGAACTCTAGGAAGCTCTTTTGGAAACACTTCTGGAAAACTCACTGACTACAAGAACTGACTCAAGAGTTGGAGTTTCGGAGCTAGAATCCTTAACCCAAACTAGATGATAGATATACGCCTTAGAAATCATCTTACTGACCTTAAGGTAAGAAATGAATCGACCCATAGGCGCTAAGCTAATACCCTTCCATTCTAAGATTTGTTCGTATGGAAACTGAAAACGAACAATTCTAGTTTTACAATTGACTGAGGCATAACAAGAATGTAATCAATCCATGCCTAGAATGACTTCAAAGTCTACCATTTCTAACTCTACAAGATCTGTTGAGGTGACTTTTTGGGAGACTGTGATAGGGCAATTTCTATATGCCCGTCAAGCTATAACTGGTTACCGACTGGAGTAGAGACTGAGAAGGGTTCTGAGAGAGTTTATGGACTAACATCAAACTTAACTGCTATAAAAGGAGTTACAAAGGAAAGAGTAGCCCCTGGATCTAACAAAGCATAAACATCAAGATCAAAGACTCGCAACGTACCAATGACTACATCAGGAGAATCTTCCTGATCCTGGCGAGCTTGAAGAGCATAGAGCCTGTTTTGGCGTTGTCCGCCACCTGTACTAGAAGATTTACCCTGTTGAGTTGGGTGACCTGCTGGTGCTGCTGAAGTTATAGACTGGGCTCGATTAGCATTTCCTCCTTGACCCTGCTTAGAAGTACAATCCCTCAACCTTTGACAAGACTGACCATACCAAAAACATCCTTTCTTTCCTGGAAGGCACTTGTACGGATGGTTCTTACCACACTTAGGGAAAGTTGGGTAGGTTTTGGTAACTGTAACATTCCCCAGAGACTTAGAGACTGATGCCTTACTTTTCTGATCATTATGGAACCTGGAGGATGGAACACTAGCTGATGAAGGTGCTGGAGTGGAAAGTTTCTACTTCCCTTGCGAGCGATTTCCACCACCCGATTTGTATTGAGAATACTCATAATTCCCAGTCCTAGCCTTCTTATTCTCCTTGTCTTCTTCCCTAAGCTTATCACCCTCAACCTGCTGAGCATGAGTCATAAGCCTATAGATGTTCATATCTCCCAACAACATAGCATTTCTGCACTCTGTTTTCACTAAGTCCGACACTCCATACAAAAACTTATTCATCTGAGCCCTGGAATCAACAAACATGTGAGGATCATACGTGGAGAGTTGGCTAAACATGAGTCCATACTCTTGAACCGTCATGTTACCTTGCCTTAAGTTCATGAATTCCTGGGCCCTTGCTTCTCTAAATTCTATCCGGAAAAACCTGTGTAGAAAGGTCTCACTAAAGCAATCCCAAGAGATAGGAGTTGCATCTGTACCCTTGTTCTCCTTCCACTGAGTATACCAGATATGAGCTACATCCTTAAGTTGGTAAGATGCTAACTCAACTCGATCATTCCCAGTTACCTGCATCACTTCAAAGATCTTCTTGACCTCATTAATGATGTTTTGGGGATCTTCTCCAACTTGCGATCCTATGAACTCTGGCGAATTAATCCTAATAAAGTCTCACACTCTGGCTGCAGTTGACCCAACATTAGCATTTTCTGGAACTGGAGCATGCTGGTTATTCTGGTTGGCCACACTCTGAGCCAATATCTGAATTGTGTTCCCGAACTCTACATTCGAGACTTGTTGATCTAGGACATGAGGAGCTAAGTTTGCATTCCTGGCATTCACATTTCTGGCGTTACCTCTACGAGGAGGCATGATCACACTGAAATGTAGAACGTCGAGTTAAAATGGAAATAGATCATACATTACGCACGATAACAGTAACAAGAAAATGAAGATTTTTCCTAAACCACTCCGTAGCCTCCCTCTCATTAGATGTGGTGTACTTTACACCCATGAAAAGGACTCTACTTAGTGCGGATTTTCAGATATCCTAGGACTCTTAATCCTAATGTTCTGATACCAAGTTTGTCACACCCTTAGCTACCTCTGAGACGCGGACACAGGACCTAGGATAACAAGTGATCCCAAGCTAACCCTGCTGGCATGACATGACCATACTAAGGATAATAATAATTGATGCAGAAGCTAAATCATAAATAAAATTGAAATGATGGGGAATACCCATATACTAAAATTGAATATATAATTTGAGAGTTTTATACAAAAGAAAGACCAAACTCAATAACTAAGCTGAATCTAACTATGTCTGAAAATAGCCTCTAACTAACTAGAAATGATGGGACATGCCCCAGCTAAGTCTAGCAAAACTGAAACTAAAGGACTAAAATACTGAAAAAATAACATCACTATTATCCTCGAAGAATGAGGACTCACCACTGATACTGCTGAACTGGAGATCGGGAACAGATCTAAGAATGATCTGACTGCGGGGGACCTGAACCTACATCACGAGAAGATGTAGCGCAATAGATACGTCAGTACTTGAAAGGTACTGAGCATGGATGATAAAATAAAGTTGAAATAAACACATAACTGAACAAACAATAAAGCAAGTGCATAATCTGAACATGATATAGATACTAAATACAGAGCTAACTAAATGAAATGACCAATTTATAACATACCGAGACTGAATACTCACTGTACTTAAAATGATCAATGCAATAGAATCTGACTGAGTTGTAAGAGCTACTAATAACCGATAATAAAACCACATGAGCTAACTGTGGAGTCCGATGTATATGCCCCATCGAAAGGACCCAATACACCCGGCCAAAGGTGTAGAGGCATGCTGGCGTGATCACTAAAATGATGCCCACAAAGGGGACTTACAACCTACGCGGCTAGTAGTTCTGGGACTGTTTGGGTACGCTGAACCCTAGTCCAACTCGGTATTATGTTACTCCTAATGGATTAAGTGATTAACACATTATCACTGAATTACTGTGATATACTGGATAGATCAAAATGACATGCAAACTAAGAATGCGCATAAATAATTGATAATGACATATTTCAAACTGAGGCATGTATATCTGAAATAACTTAAATATCTGGCCTAGCATTTGTAATTCAAGAACTAAAGAACTACATAGCTATGGTTATGAAATTCATGCAATATACTGAATATTAACATACTAATCTGATTTGGATCATTCTAACAGCTAAGAACTCAATAATGCTAACATTCAAGAAACCCTAGGTCTAGTCATAATAAGGGAATCAAGAAATTGACTGAAAACTAGGGACCTAATAAGTGAAAGGAACCCACTAGTGAAATACCACATACCTCGTGACGAATTCCACAAAGAAATCTTATGATTTTGGGGATGGAACCGGAGGACACTTGCTGCATTCTTGAACTTAGGGTTGGTCGCCTTTTTCTCTCATTTTGCTTATACTTTTCTAAGTTTTGATTAAAGATCTGACTTGGATAAGTTCTAGTTATGTTTTTAGGCTTAAACTGACTAAAACCATGAAATTTAGGGTTAAACTGACGTAGTTTAGGTGTCCAACGAATAAGGAAAAGACCAAAATAACCCTGACTTAAACTACAGACGGGCCGACCACGACCACCTTCATGAACCGTGAAAGGGACCACAGATCGTGAAGTCGGTCGTGGTCTAGACTTGATGACTACTAGCTGAGGTTATGAGTCCACGAGCCCTACCACGACCTGTGTGAAGGACCACGGACCGTGAAAGTGTCTGTGGTCTCCACTTGGGCTATGGTCTGGAGGGACTAGCTAGGGATCTTACTGGTAAGGTTCCACGGACCCCCCCCCCCCTGGGCCGTGTGAAGGACCATGGACCATGAAGGTTCTTGTGGTCCTCACTTAGGCGTGGGGGTCTAAGAGGCTAGCTAGGGAGGTTCACTCCCTCGAATCTACGAGCACCACCACGGCTCGTCATCAAGACCACGGACCGTGAAGGTGCTCGTGGTATGATGTTTGGGCCTGGTGACTTCCAAGTCAAGACCACGGGCAGGTCTACAGACCGTGGACCCTATCACAGTCCGTGAACCCTGCCGTGGTTCACTGCTTCAGGTATATTTCTGCAATTTTTTCCCGGTCTTGTTTTGAGGTGTTACGATATCTCTCACTTGGGATCATTCATTTTCGAATGATGACTAAACTAGATGAAATGGAGGGAATGCTCTGCAACCCTACCACTAAACACTAAAGGCTGATTTCTAACTTAACTGAGTTCCAAAAACATGCAAATACACTAAAAATGCAAGTACAAACTGAAGGAACATGATACTAAGACTGATTTCATGCATGAATGACTGAAAAACTGAAGAGGAACTATTATCTCAAGCTAGAATGGATTCGGAAGGAAAGAGGTGATGATACTTGGCTTTCATGGCTGCTTCTGCTTCCCAAGTAGCTCCCTCTACGGACTGACTCCTCCACAAAACCTTGACTGAAGCGACTTCCTTGTTTCTCAATCTTCTAACCTGACGATCAAGAATATTAACTAGTACATCCTCATAAGAAAGGCTATCTTTTACAGCCACACTCTCTAATGGAACCACGGATGCTGGATCACCCACACACATATTTAAAAGTGAAATGTGGAAGACAGGATGCATTGCTGCTAACCCTGCTGGCAACTCTAACTCATAAGACACTTTACCAATCCTTTTCAGAATCTTGTAAGGGCCTACATATCTAGGACTAAGCTTCCCTTTCTTTTCAAATCTCATCACCCCTTTCATAGGTGACACCTTCAGGTAAACCCACTCATCAACTTGGAACTCTAGTTCCATTTTCCTTACATCGGCATAAGACTTCTGGCGACTCTGGGCTGTCTTAAGTCTATCTCTAATGAGTTGCAATTTCTCCATAGCATCATGGACTGAATCTGGCCCCATCAAGGCTACTTTTCCTACTTCAAACCAACCAACATGAGATTTACATCTACGCCCATACAATGCCTCATAAGGAGCTATCTGAATTTTGGAATAGTAGCTATTATTATAGGCAAATTCAATCAGAGGAAGGTGATCATCCCAACTACCCTTGAAGTCGATCACACAAGCTATCAACATTTACTCTAAGGTCTGAATGGTATGCTCTGCCTAACCATCCGTCTGTGGATGAAATGTTGTGCTGAGGTTAACCTGATTACCAAGACCTTTATGAAACGACTTCCAGAAATGAGAGGTAAACTGAGGACCTTTATCTAAGATGATAGACAAAGGAACCCCATGTAACTTGATTATCTCATTAATGTAAAGCTTGGCGTAGTCCTCCGCCGAATCTGCAGTCTTGACCGCTAAAAAGCGAGAAGACTTAGTAACTCTATCAATTATCACCCAAATGGAGTCATGATGTCTGCGAGTATGAGGTAAACTTGTAATGAAATCCATGTTGATCACTTTCCACTTTCAAGTATTAATGTCGATCTCTTGGGTCATACCCCCTGGTTTCTAATGTTCTACCTTCACTTGCTGGCAATTGGGGCACTTACTCACAAAATCTGCTATAACCCTCTTCATGCCATTCCACCAAAAGATTTTCCGCAGATCGTGATACATCTTAGTGGCACCTGGATGAATAGAATATCTGGAGTTATGGGCTTTTGCAAGAATCTACTATTTCAATTCACCCACATCAAGAATACATAATCTATCCTGATAGCGAAGTACACCATCTCCCACTTGGGAGAAAACCTCCACTCTCTGATTATGGACTGCACCCTTAAGTTCAAGCAATATCGGTTCACTGTCTTGCTTTTCTTTAACCTCCAAAAAGAAGATTTTTGACCCATTATGAACTGTGACACCATTATCTGATATGCTCGTTAGGTGAACATCCAAGCGAGCAAGCCTGTGAACATCCTTTGCTAGTTCTTTCCTTTCATCCTCAACATGTGCTACACTACCCATAGATAGTCTGCTATGAGCATTTGCTACTTCATTGGCCTTACCAGGATGATAATGCACACTCATGTGGTAGTCCTTGAGAAACTTAAGCCATCTCCTCTGGAAAAGATTCAACTCTTTCTGGGTGAACACACATTAAATGCTCTTATGGACAGTGAACACATCTACGTGCACACCATACAAGTAGTGTCTCCAAATCTCGAGTGCAAACACCACTGCTGAAAGCACGAGGTTATGAGTTGGATAGTTCTTCTCATGCACCTTAAGCTGTCTAGAAGCATAAGCTATAACCTTATCTCGCTGCATCAACACACAACCTAGGACAACTCTGGATGCATCACAATATATAAGATAACCATTTGAACCCTCTGGTAGAGTCAAAACAGAAGCTGTAGAAAACCTGGTTTTCAATTCTGCGAAACTTTTCTCACAATCATATGACCACTGAAACTTTACCTTTTTCTGAGTTAACTTAGTTTAATACAAAATAAAGACCAAACTCAATAACTAAGCTAATTCTAACTATGTCTGAAAATAGCCTCTAACTGACTAGAAATGCTGGGACATGCCCCAGCACCCCAGCTAAGTCTAGCAAAACTAAAACTAAAGGACTAAAATACTGAAAAGATAACATGACTATTGTCTTCGAAGAATGAGGACTCACCGCTGATACTACTGAATTGAAGATCGGGAACCGATCTAAGCGGGATTTGACTGCTGGAGACCTGAACCTACATCACGAGTAGATGTAGTGCAATATATGTGTCAGTACTTGAAAGGTACTGAGCATGCATGATAGAATAAAGCTGAAAAAACACATAACTGAATAAGCAATAAAGCAAGTGCATAATCTGAACATGATATAGATACTGAATACTGAGCTAACTGAATGAAATGACCAATTTATAACATACTGAGACTGAATACTGACTATACTGAAAATGGCCAATGCAATAGAGTCTGACTTAGGTGTGGTAACTACTAATAACCGATAATAAAACCACATGCGCTAAATGTGGAGTCTGATGGATACGCCCCATCGACAGGACCCAATACACCCGACCAAAGGTGTAGAGGCATGCTGGCGTGATCACTAAAATGATGCCCACAGAGGGGACTTACAACCTACGCGGCTAGTAGTTCTGGGACTGTTTGGGTACGCTGAACCCTAGTCCAAGTTGGTATTATGTTACTCCCAATGTATTAAGTGATTAACACATTATCACTGAATTACTGTGATATACTGGATAGCTCAAAATGACATACAAACTGAGAATGAGCATAAATAACTGATAATAACACATTTCAAACTGAGGCATGTATATCTGAAATAACTGAAATATCTGGCCTAGCATTGTAATTCAAGAACTAAAGAACTACATAGCTAGGGTTCTGAAATTCATGCAATAGAGTGAATATTAACATACTAATCTGATTTGGATCATTCTAACATCTGAGAACCCAATAATGCTAACATTCAAGAAACCCTAGGTATAGTCATAATAAGGGAATCAAGAAATTGACTAAAAACTAGGGACCTAATGGGTGAAAGGAACCCACTAGTGAAATCCCACATACCTGGTGATGAATTCCATAGAGAAATATTTCGATTTTGGGGATAGAACCGGAGGAAACTTGCTGCGTTCTTGAACTTAGGGTTGGTCGCCTCTTTCTCTCCTTTCCCTTCTAATTTTCTAAGTTTTGATTAAAGATCTGACTTGTGTAAGTTCTAGTTATGTTTTTATGCTTAAACTGACTAAAACCATGAAATTTAGGGTTAAAACGACGTAGTTTATGTTTCCAACGAATAAGGAAAAGATCGAAATAACCCTGACTTAAACTGCAGACGGGCTGACCACAACCACCTTCACGGACCTTGAAAGGGACCACAAACCGTGAAGTTGGTCGTGGTCTGGAGTTGTTGACTACTATTTGAGGATCTGAGTCCACGAGCCCTACCACGGCCCGTGTGAAGGACCACAGACCATGAAAGTGTCTGTGGTGTCCACTTGGGCTGTGGTTTAGAGGGACTGGCAAGGGGGCTTACTGGTAAGGCTCCACAGATGCCCCCACGAGCCGTGTGAAGGACCACAGACCGTGAAGGTCCTCGTGGTCCTCACTTAGGTGTGGGGGTTTAAGGGGCTGGATAGGGAGGTTTACTGCCTCGACTCTACGAGAACCACCACGACCCGTCATTGAGACCACAGACCGTGAAGGTGCTCGTGGTCTGATGTCTGGGTCTGGTGACTTCGAAGTCACTACCACGAGCAGGTCTACGTACCATGAACCCTAGCACGGTCCGTGAACTCTGCCGTGGTTCACTGCTTCAGGTATATTTCTACAATTTTTTATGGGTCTGGTTTTCAAGGTGTTACATTTCCCTTCTTTCATACTTTCAATCGTGCAACAGAGCTATGCCATAGAGATTTATTCATGTGAATCATGTATTTGAGCTAAAATCGAGTTGTTCCCTCTTCTCTAAGCCTTGTTTCAGCTGA
>JAJOOO010024014.1:0-15841 GCA_029582685.1 Solanum piurae
CCACTGCAATGCGGTTACTAATGGCCGATCGAACTGTGAAAAGGCCCATTGGTGTACTCCATGATGTGCTAGTGAAAGTGGAGTCTTTCATTTTTCCGAAAGATTTTGTGATTCATGACTCTGAGGTTGATTTTGAGGTTCCCATCTCCCCCTTGGGAGAAAGCCTATACGGAATTTTTAAGCTCCGCTTTTTTCAATTCAACCAAAATAGGATCAAAACCTTGCTTGGCTTTCACATTCACCACAAAAGACGATTCGTACCCATTATTAACCAAAACACCACCCTTGGTGGAGTCCACTAACTGAACACCTAATCAGTCCAATCTTTGAACATCTCGAACCAACTCTTTCTTATCTCCTTCAATATGAGCAACACTACCCATGGAAAATAGACTAAGAGCATCTGCCACCACATTTTCCTTTTTGGGGTGATAGAGAACACTCATATCGTAATCTTTAAATAACTCAAGCCACCTTTTTTGGTGAAGATTTAGATCTTTCTGATTAAACACATATTGCAAACTCTTGTGGTGGTAAACACATCTACATGAACACCATACAAATAATGCCTCCAAATCTTTAAGGCAAAAATAACCTCCGCTAGTTCAAGGTCATGAGTAGGATAATTCTTTTCATCAAACATAAGTTTCCTTGAGGCCTAGTCAATAACTTTTCCATTTTGTATAAGCACACACCCTAGCAAAATTCTCGAGGCATAACAATAAACAACAAAATCACCAGTCCCTTTCGGTAAAGTCAACACTGGAGTGAAAGTAAGTATGTCTTTCAACTCTTGGAAACTCTTGTCATACGCTTCAGACCATATGAACTTAGCCTTCTTTTGAGTCAAAGTCGTCAAAGGAGAGGCAATTGAAGAGAATCCCTCTATAAACCTCCTATAGTAACCGGCTAAACCCAAGAAACTTCTAATATGTGATGGGGATAGAGGTCAAGGCCAAATCTTGGCCCCATCCGTTTTCTTAGGATATACCTCAATGACCTTACTTGAAACAATATGACCAAGAAAAGATATGGATCTTAACCAAAACTCACAGTTGCTAAAATTTACAACGAGTTGTTGGTCCTTAAGAATTTGCAACACGATCCTCAAATGATCAATATGCTCATTCTCACTTCTTGAATACATCAATATATCATCAATGAACACAATCACAAACATTTCAAGGTATTGTCTAAACAGTTTATTCAGCAAATCCATAAACGCCACTGGAGCATTAGTCAACCCAAATGACATTATCAAAAACACATAATGACCCTACCAAGTTTGAAATGCCGTCTTCAGAATATCATCTTCTTTCACCCTCAATTTGTGATAACCCGATCGAAGAAAAATCCTAGAAAGGTAAATCGCTCATTGAAATTGGTCAAATAAATAATCTATTATTGGAAGAGGATACTTATTCTTAATGGTCACCTTGTTCAACTAACGATGGTTAATGCACATACAAGGATAACCATCTTTCTTTCTAACAAACAAAAAAGGAGCACCCTGTTGAGAGATACTCGATCGGAAGAAACCCTAATTCAACAAATCCTTCAATTGTTCCTTAAACTACTTTAGTTCTACCGGTGCCATAGGGTAAGGAGGAATAGCAATAGGTTGCATATCTGGGATAAGGTCAATACCAAAGTCTCTTTCCCTCTGGGGAGGAATACCGAGTAAATCATCTGGGAACACCTTCAAAAACTCATTAACTATTGGGACGACTCAAGAGTATGGTTTTTAGAATCCACATCCCTCACGCTAACTACATGGTATATGCAACCCTTAGAAATCATCTTTATATCTTTAAAAAAAAGAGACAAACTCACCCTTAGGCATATAATTACCCCCTTTCCACTATAGGATAGGCTCATTCAAGAACTGAAACTTGACTACATGAATTCTACAATCGATAGAAGTATATCATCAGTGCAGCCAATCCATACCAAGGATAACATCAAAGTATAGTATATCAAGCTTTACAAAGTTAACAAAAGTAACTCTATGGGACAAGGAAACATGAAACTTTCTATAGACCCTCTTAGGAATAATAAAATCACCAATAGGAGTAGAGATACAAAAAGGATGTAACAACACATCTGGAATAACATCATACCTCATAGCCACTAAGGGCATCACAAAAGACAAGGTAGAACCGGATCAATTTAAGCATAAACATCGAGATGGAAGACTTTCAACATACCGGTAACCACATAAGGAGAACCGTCTTGTTCACTAAGAGCCTGAAGTGCATAGAATCAGTTTTGCATTAGAGCATTGGAACCTGAACCACTAGGAAGAGCTTTTTTGCCCTTTCTTCCTTTAGCCGTAAGCATCCAGAAATACCTCATCTTATGACCACTTTTACCACAACCAAACCAACCATATGTATCGATTAGGCACTTACCCTTGTGCTTCTTTCCACACTTACTATAAGTAGAAATGGGCAATGAAGATCCACCACCATTCCCTCCTTGAGGCTTAAGGTTAGAGACCCTATTTTTATTGCACTTAGGAGGAGCATTGGAGGAACCTTGATTGGAAAACTTTTTTCGAAACCTAGGATAACCATGTCCTTAAGATCTTGCATGAGAGAAATTACCATTATTGATTTTATCCCTCTTTGTCTCCCTATACTTTTACTTAAGTTTCTCCTCTTAAATCTGTTGTGCCTGAATTATGATATGAGAGATGTCCATGTCAATAATGAGAATGGCGGTATGACACTCTTTAACCACCTTTTAAGACATACTCGAAACGAACTTACTCATATTTGCCCTAGGATCGACAACCATTGTTGGAGCATATTTAGACAATTGTGTCAACTTCAAAGCATATTCCCTCACACTCATACTTCATTGACAAAGGTTGATAAACTCAATCACCTTTTCTCGCCTCATCTCAAGGGTAAAAAACCTATTAGAAAAAGTGGCCTTAAACTTCTCCTAATCAAGAGGACCACCCGTATCTTTCGGTCACTCTTTTTTCCATTGCTTGTACCATATAAAAGCCACACCATTATGTTGATAAGGGGGCAACTCCTGCTTTTCCACTGCCGACGCTCCCATGATCATTAAGACCTTCTAAACCTCATAAATGAACACTATAAGATCTTCCTCAACCATAGATCCATGAAAATACAGAGGATTCATTATAGTGAAGTCTCTCATTCTAGATGCTGCCGTACCCACTTTTGATTTTACAGGAACCGCCACCTCTCTATTGGCTTGGGCCGTCACGTATTGAGACAACACTTGAAAAATAGCCCTAAACTTTGCATTAGTCACTTGCTCGGCTAAGGATCAATCGGAACTTGTGGAGCTTAGGGAGGAACTTCTTTTTCTGCATTCTCCCTCACATTCCTTCTAGCATAAGCTCTTCAAGTAGTCATATGTTGTAGAAAATCAGATAAGGATTAGGAAAGAAACCTTATAGAGTTAAACTATATCACAGGAATTTAGAGTTATGAAAGAATTGGAGTTTCCTAATCATCTTGTAGCCTCTCATTCATAAATGTGATGCAGTTCACACTCATGAACAAGACTCTACTCAATGTGTCTTATGAGACATTCTAGGACCATTCTAAACCTTGGCTCTATTACCAAGTTTGTCATGACCCAAGGGTTACCCCTAGATGTAACATGACTTATAGGACCCCGGGAGACCCCATACAAGACACTTAGAATTCATAACATAAGAAATAGAACAATGGAAGTAACACAATAGTTCAAGTCCAACCGTTTTATAAAAGTAAAGCGGATGTCTAAAACACTTGTCTTAATAGCCATCTAATACGATCAAATAAATTTGAGCCTAGCCCATACATCATGTACAAATTTGGAATACAAGAAAGAACTAAGAACAATGAAAGTTCATCCTCGAAGCATGAGGACTCACAAAAGCTTGGGAACCTTGAAATCAACCACTAGCCACAAAACTAAGAAACCTGACTGTCGGACCCTTCATTTGGGGAAATATAGGAAAGAGTATGCGTTAGAACAAAACAATGTACTATGTATGATAGCTATGCATAAAACATTTAAATCATGATAAAAGAGGAAATTTCATAACATGCAATTGACCAAGCTAAAATATGATGTAAAAGGGTTAGAAAAACATAAGTCATAAAACATGGTCAGTGCAAGATAACATCATTAAAACCGTTGAACACAAGAGATACTTCTTGAAGTAGCCTTAGTTCATTATTAATGTTGGAAGTAGCCTTAACCGACATAGAGACCATGTGAGCTATAAGGAGATTGCTTCTAGAAATCCGACCTCTACTAACGAGAGAGCTTCTATCTCAATATCCTCTCATTGCTAAGCATAAATCCCATGGAATAGTCATTTCTTACTTGTTCTAATTATACATGGAAGGACACGTCATCCTACCAATCCAAGCTAAGTCATTACCATGGAAATGTATCATTTAATAACCAATCCAAGCTAAGTCATTATCCATGGAAATGTATCATTTAATAACCAATCCAAGCTAAGTCATTAGGATAACTCTTAATCTTTAATTCGATTAGGTGAGAAAACCTTTGAACCTTAGAATCCTTATTATATGAAAAAACCTTTCACAGTTATGATTTCATGTGTATATGAGAAAATCCTTCCAATAACACATCAAAAACATCATCAACGATACTTTAAACTCAGGGCATCCTTAAAACATTTGCATAGATTTCATAAGAACATGCATAATTCCATAGTTTACCTTTCTAAGGTTCAAAACCCACTTTCAATCATCAACATTTATAAAACATGGGTTAGATAAGGATTTAATAATAAATTCATGTAATTCTATCAAACATGCTTGATTACATAAAATTCTTGTTTATAATCAAAATCCCATATCACATGATCATAACTTGGAAAACATGTGGATTGCATAGGTTCATGGGGAAATCATCATAAATTCATACTAATTCACCAATTCATTCATATGAGATCATAATGCAATCATTTAAATCAATAATCAAGAGAAACCATGATAATTGAAGAAAACCCTAACTCAACTGAGGATTTCTAAATTTGAAAATAGGAGGATTTGAGAACTCCGTGAATGGAAGGAATCCATGGATTAAAACAATCATACCTTGAAGCCAATTGCTAATCTTCAATGGATGAATTGAGACATGACTTGAAACCCTAGAATTCTTCTTCTTCAAGTTTCTAGAGAGAGAAATATTTAGGAGTTGTTCTTTTTGGTGAATTTGAACAGAATAAAGGGAATGAATTTATTTGGGGGTTGAAATCACTTATGTAAGGGTTATAGTGAAGTGTTAAACGATGTAGTATAGGGATAAAATAATTATGAAATGACCAAACTGCCTCTAAACCTAATTTCTAGTCTACCATGTACAGCCACGACTGATGGACCATGGAGAAAATGACAGTCCGTCCTGCACGATCATCGTTCATGGTCAAGAACATGGGTTTAGGGTGTCTGGACCATGAGCTCTCGACCATGCAATGTGGCCCCACTAATGGTTTGTTGGTTTCGACAATGGTTCCAACTTTTTGAAACCCCTTTTTAGGTAACATCCACTAACCACACCAACAGTTCGTGGTCCCATATCCACGGGATTTAGGTGGTCTCCTTTGGTTGGCTCCTGCAACTTCTGAAAAATGTTGTCTTACCTTCTTTCGGATCCAGGGGGTTACATTGGTAGACAGAGCTTGATATGCGGACTCGGTACCCTCATCTTTTTTAGCCTTCAGGTATTTCCTTGGTCTTACTTTCGCAAATGAAAATCCTTTTAGTGGTATTTGCTGTAATTTCCCTGATGGTCATTTTTGTCTTTTGTGCGTGATTTTCCTATTTTGCCCCTTCCTATAGCTTGCTTACAACTTTTGTGTGTTGTTGGATTTAGTGGCACGCTCTTCGAGGTTTTCGGTTGAGTTTGGTGTGAGTTTTGAGTTCTAGAAGCTTAACCCTTAAAACAGTTAACTTTAGTCAACATTCAGAGATTCTTATGTCATATCAGAATTCCTTTAGTTTCATGAGCTCTAGAATGGCTAAATTTTTTTTCGAGTTATGGTTGTTTGAGTTTTCAGGCTTTCATTTGGAGTTGGGGCGATTAAGTGTTTTGGCTTTTTACTTTTTCTCGAAATGGAACTTTGGGGGAGATTTCTTGGTAAGCATGCTCGAAATCAAATTTTGTCAGTTTGGTTAACTCTGTGTCACGACCCAGGGGTAACCCCTTAAATGTAACATGACATATAGAATCCTTAAGGACTCCACACAAGCCTCTTAGTCCTCATAACATAAGTAAATTGAATAATGAGAGAAGACACATTTCAAGTCTCAAAAAGTTTTTCAGATAATATAGCGGAAGTCTAGACACTTTGTCTCATCATATCCATCTATTACAATAATCTTGAATGAAATAAGGCCTAGCCCATACAGCATGTTCAAAAGGGTAAGTACATAAAACAAACTAAACATAAGGAAATCCGTCCTCGAACCAAGAGAAGTCACCAAGTTTGGGCAAAAAATAAAATGCAAGCTCTGGCACCACAAGAATGATCACCTCGAGTACCAGACCCTACACTAAGGAAAAATTTAGACAAAGCAGATGTTAGTACAAAAAATGTACCAAGTATAATAGTCATGCATAAAAACATTGAAAACCTCTAAAAGGGACATTTCATTTCGAATCATGCAATTTACCAAGTTAAACATAGTATAAGAGATTAGGAATCATTAGTAATAAAACATAGCTCATGTAAAGCTTCATCATCTTTAAAACCTTTGAGCTCATATACAAAGATTCTTGAGTAACCATAGTTCATTATTCATGTTCTTGTTGTGGGAAGAAGCCTTAACCGATATGAGACCATGTGAGCTATAACATGATCACCTGGTGTTACCCACACTGAAAATGGTTGATGGTTGTCCTACTTGCCTAAGGTAGAACCATGGTTCGTTAGCTTAGGTGGATCCACTAGCTAAATATCCTATGGGGGCACGTAGTTTATGGGATAAAGAGATTGTTACTAGAAACCCAGACTCAACTTGCCTAAAAGGTCTCCATATCATGAGATATACTTGGGAAACACGGACTCAACTAGCGTTAAGGATCCCATTTGGAATCTGGACTCAACTTGTGTAAAAGCTTCCATCTCATATTCAATATCTACTCCGCTCTATGCTTTAATCCCATGGAGTACTTATTATCTCTTGACTTAACTCATGTTTCATGGACGAATGTCCTTGATAATCAATCCAACTTAGTTCATTAGGATAACTCTTAGGTCATGCGTGAGAAAACCTTTCACCGTCCATGTCTAAATTTAAATCTTAGATTCAATTAGGTGAGAAAGCCTTTCAACCTTAGAACCTTCATTATGTGAGAAAACCTTTCACATCATGTTCATATGTGTTTATGAGAATAGCCTTTCAAAAACACAACAACAACAATATCATAATCATTGACACTTCACTCTCAAAGTGTTCTTAAAGCATTTACATAAATTTCATAAAACATATCTAGAATTTCGTACTTTACCCTTTCAAGGTTCAAAGCTTAATCCCAATCAACATATCTAGAATTCAAGCATTAGACATGGATTTCATTATAACTCATGTGATTCTATCACTTTATGCATAAATTCATATCATTCACCTTTCATCAACAAATACCCACATCATAAGATCACAATTGACAAATATGGAAATTTCATCGGTTCTAGGGATATGTCATAAAAACCATAGGAAATCATGAATTTATGCTTAATATAACATAATTCAACCATTGAATAAAGTTTGAAAGGAACCCATGAATTTTGAATCAAACCCTAAATATTTGGGGATTTTTATCTATTGAAATTGGAGATTTTGAGAGGACTCCATGGATGAAAGCTATCCAGGGATCAAAACTACCATACCTTAACAAAACTGCCCAATGAAATTGATGTAGTAAAGCTTTATCTTGAACCCTAGCTTTAATCTCCTTCTCCTTTTTCTTCTTGTTCAACTTTCTAGAGAGAAATATTTTGGAGAGGATGAACTTTGGGATTTATTTGAGTTTTGGAAAATATGACTTATTTGGGTGAGTTTTAGAGTTAAAATGACTTATATATTAACTCTAGGCTTAGGCAAAACGACCTCACTAATGTAGGGTTAAAAACATACTTGACCAATTAACCCTCATCTTAAAGTGACCTGCCCAGGGACCACAAGAGGTCCCACGAGCTGCGGTCTTGACCGCAAGTCGTTGTCCCCTTCGTAGACCTTGAGGCAGTGGCTAGGCAGCCTTCCTCCAAAACCCCTAGATGCTTCGGCATCTCCACGACCCTTCCCATGGATCGTGGTCCTTACCAAGGGGCGTGGTGCCCTTCGTGGGTCATGAGGCAATGGCTAGGTTGCCACCCATTGCCCCCAAAAGTCCAAGTCAATCACGACCCTTCCCTCTGCCCATGCTGGCCTTCACAAGGCGTTAAGTGGCTTGTGGGGAGGGTCCTCATTTAGGTCAGTTTTGGCATGGATACTGCCTAGCCCACCACAGGCCATAGTGGTGGGTGTGGTAGGTGGGACAGTGACTAGGGGAGAGTGGACTACCCTAGTCCTCTCCCTTGGCCCTTGCCTATTTCCACGGCTCAAACCCTCACGTTTAGTTCTATTTATACTACTAGTTTCTGGGGTGTTACAATATTTCCCCCTTGGGGATATTCATCCTCGAATGATGCTTTAGAACCCTTACAGAAGTAAAGACTCAAGACTAGACTCCCATCATGCATACAACACCATCAAATGTACATAAACAAGGAGAAAATATAAACACCAACTCAAACATACTGAATGCATCACAAGGATGTAGGAACCACATCTAACAAGCCATTATGCATGAAATTTTGACATTTCTCATGTTCTTAGGACGAATTACCTTCTCCAAGCTAAAAGCATGCTGAACAAAATCTCATGGAGCCTTCATGCAATTTAATCTGAAAAAGCATAATCAAACCATGTTCATCAATTCATCTCATGAAGCATATAGGCAACTCAAACTTAATGCACAACAACCTGAGGGAAAAAAATCATATAAACTCATTTTGTCATGACCCAGGGGTACCACCAAGATGTAACACAGCGTATACAATCCTTAAGAACTACACACAAGCCTCTTAGTCCTCATAACATAAGCAAATAGAATAATAAAAGAAAACACATTTCAAGTTTAAAATGTTTATCATAAATGAAAGCGGAAAATCTAGAAACTTTGTCTCAATATAGCCATCTATTAATATTGAATGAAATAGGGCCTAGCCTATACAACATGTTCAAAAGGAAAAGTATATGAAAAAACTAGAGCATAAAAATTTCATCCTCGAACCATGAGGACTCTCCAAGCTCGGGAAAACATATAAGTCCAAGCTCACAAAAATGATCACTTCCAGAACCAAACCCTACACTTGGGAAAAATGTAGGTAAAGTAGGAGTTAGAACAAAAATGAAGTATGTATAATCTCCATGCATTAAAACATTCAAAACATGCTAAGGTTCATTTCATTTGAAAGCATGCAATTTACCAAGTTAAACATGATGTAAGGGTTTAGAAGTCATAAGGCATAAAACATAGCCTACATAGTTATCATCATATTTAAAAGCTTTGAATTCATGTACAAGTTTCTTGAGTAGACATAGTTCATTATTCATGTTCTTGTTCTTGTTGTGGGAGTAAGCCTTAACCGACAAGAGACCATGTGAGCAATAACATGATCACCCGGTGTAACCAACACCGAAAAGGGTTGTTCTACTTGCCTAAGGTGGAACCATGGATTTTTAGCTTAGGTGGATCCACTAGCTAAATATCCTAATGGGCACATAGGTTATGGGATAAGGATATTAGAAACTCGGACTCAACTTACGTAAAAGGTCTCCATCTCATGCGATATACTTGAGAAACCTGGACTCGTCTAGCGTAAAAGGTTCCCATTTGGAAGTGGACTCAACTTGTGTAAAAACTTCCATCTCATATTCAATATCCACTCGGTGCTAAGCATTAATCCCAAAGAGTACTTATTAATTCTTGAATTAAATAATGCTTCATGGGAGGATGTCCTTGGCAATCAATTCATCTTATTTCATTAGGATAGCTCATAGATCATGGGTGAGAAAACCTTTCACCGTTCATGTCCACATGTAAATCGTAGATTCAATTAGGTGAGAAATCCTTTCAACCTAGAATCTTTATTATATGAGAAAAGTTTTCACATCATGTTCATGCATAGGTGTGTGCATAAGAATGTACTTTCAAAAACACAACAAAAATATCAAAATCATTGACACTTCATTCTCAAAGTGTTCTTAAAGCATTTACATAGATTTCAAAAAATGTGCATAATCTCATACTTTGACCTTTGAAGGTTCAAATCTTACTTTCAATCAACACATCTAGAACTCAACCATTAGACATGGGTATCATCATAATCCAATTGATACAATCGCTACATGCATAATTTCATAACATTCCTCATTCATCAACAAAGACCAACATCATAAGATCACAGTTGAGAAATACGGGAATTTTAAAGGTTCTTGGGAATACATCATAAAAACCATAGGAAATCATCAATTCGCTCTTAATACGGAAAAAGGGTCAAAATTGCCCCTAAACTATGTCAAATAGACCACTTATACCCTCCATTACATTTTGGGATCAAAAATACCCCCGCCGTTATCCTAGGAGACCACAAATACCCTCAAGATTTAACACCCCAAATTATTAGTGATGTGGCAAGCCACATGGGACTAATCGCTCCACCTAAGCATTGCCAACTAAGATTCACTACAAAAGAATTTGACCTTTAGCGGCGACAATAGTCGCCACAAAAGCCCAGAAATCGTCACTAAAAGTTTTTAACAATAAATTCTAATTTTATGTTTATTTCTTCATTGTTTTTAAAAAACCAAAAATGATATCGATTAAGTAAGAGTTTTAAGACACTGTATGTTTTATTTTTATGTCATATGTAAATGTATAAAATGTACAATGATGCATTATATAGTAGGAGATTTGAATCGAGAAGTAATTTTGATGATTTTTCGTAATAATAATGGATATTTTTAATATTGATATTGCAAAGTTATTTATTTTAGAAAATTAGGTTGCAATCTCCTCCTTCTTCTTCTTCCGCAAGTTTCTACAGACATAAATATTTTGGAGGGGATGAACTTTGGGAATTATTTTTGGTTTTGGGAAATATGAATTTATTGGATGAGTTTTAGCGTTAAAATGACTTATATAGTGACCCTAGGCTTAATAAAAACGACCTCACTTAAGTTGGATTAAAATTGGAAATGACCATTTCACCGCTTTGCTTCAGGAGTCTGCCTCACCCTCACATGGGGTACCTAGGCCCGTCAAGGATCACACAACCCTTAATGGTAATTTTACCTAGTGGTTGTGGTTTAATCTAATGGGTTTGTATTTGCAAATACAAATCTACCCATGTGTTTTCGGCATGTCCGGGATGGAGGTTGCGAAACCAAGACCACTAGACTGATGGCCTAAGGAGTGGGTCGACATGAGGCTCAGCCCGAAAGGGGTGAGCCCTAGTCCCATATCCTAACATTCAGCTGGAGAGATTGAATGGGGTAAGGCGTAGGTTGGTCTTCATGCGGCAAATGGGTGTCCGAGTGGAACCCATTTGAAATGGGGTAAGTTGCTCGAGAGGGAACTTATTTCCATCTAAAGATGTTATATGTGTTTTCCATGATTTACCTTATGTTATGTATGTTTATAAAATCTTATGTTTAGAAAGAAAATGAGTTTTTATGATTGATTTTCCTCATGTTGTTGTGGATTGAGTATGAATTGCCTATTGACTTCATGAGATTAATTGATGAACTTGGTTTTGATATGTTTTTTGAGAGTAAATTGCATATATGCTCCATGAGATTTTGTTGAGCATTCCTTAAAGCTTGGAGAAGGTAGTTCCTCATATAACATGAAAAATGTTGAAAGTTTCATACATGATGGGTTGTTAGTTGTATTTCCTACTTCCTTGAGTTGGGTTTGAGTATGTTTAGTTTGGAGTTGATATTCCCTCCTTTATGTGCATTGCATGCATAATGGGCTAATAGAGTTAGTTCACCCCTCTTGTGATGTTTTTAGAACGTCCTAACTTAGAGTCGATAGTTCCTCCACGGTTGTATGCATTGCATTGATAAGGTTGGGTTGTTAGTTTCTCTCCTACTCTTTTAGAAACAGTTTAAATCTCATTCAAGGACGAATGGTCCAAAGGGGATATATTGTAACGCCCCGTATCCAAAGAGAGACATTTAGCAGCTTTCTAGATGTTGGTATAGTCAACCACGCTAGCCACCCACAGCCCGTAGAGCGGACCATGTACTATAGGTGTGGTACGTGGTTGGAGCCCCTGAATTGCAAGTCTCTGATGCTGATCGACGGTCTGGTAGGACAGTCCATGGGTCAAACTACGGCCTATCAACTGGGTTCGTCGTTGGGAGCTCAGAAATGGTCCCAGCAAGGACCATGGAAGGGACCTATGGACCTTAGGTATGTCCACACTCCATGGTATAGTGGTTGTAGCTGAAGGAAAAACTCTCTAAGCACCAACCACGGTTCACAAGGGCGGACCGTGGGTCTATCCACAGCCCGATGACTAAGTCCGTAGGTCGACAGGTCATAGGTAGCGGGAAGTTTAACTAAGGGGAAGTTGGGTCTTTTCCTAATTAATAGGTAACTATACTATGCCGTTTTACCGATATTTAGAACCTCTATATAAGCCTTTTTTAACCCTACATTCACCCCATTTAATTCATTCTTCCTAAATCCCAAAGAAAACCAAAACCTCCTCCCAAATATTCTCTCTGAAGAAGAAGAAGAAGATTCAGCTAGGGTTTGAAGATAAGGAGCTAAATTCTCCATTGAAGGCTAGTAATTGGTGTCAAGGTATGGTTGTTTTCATCCATTGGTAGCTTTCACCCATGGAGCCATCTCAAAACCTTCAATTCAAATTATTGAAATCCCCAATTGTTAAGGTTTTATTCCAAAATCATGGGTTCCTTTATAACTTGATTTTATGATTGAATTGAGTTATATTAAGCATGCATTGATGATTTCTTATGAGTTTTATGATGTATCCCCAAGAACCCATGAACTTCCCCATATTTCTTAAAGTTGATGTTATGACATGGGTCTTTGTTGATGAAAGAGGAATTGTATGAAATTATGCATGAAATGATAGAATTACTTGATTTATAATGTTATCAATGTCTAATGCTTCAATTTTAGATGTGATGATTGAAAGTAGGTTATGAACCTTGAAAGAGCAAAGTATGAGATTATGCATGTTTTTATGAAACCTATGTAAATGCTATGAGGACACTTTGACAGTAAAGTGTTAATGATTATGTTGTTATTGTGGTTTGATTGAAAGGTTATTCTCATGAACTCATATGAACATTAATGTGAAAGGCTTACTCACAATAGTAAGGATTCTAAGGTTGAAAGGCTTTCTCATCTAATTGAATCTAAGAGTAAAGTGATCATGGATGGTGATAAGTGATAACACATGATCTAATGAGCTACTATGATGAGCTAACTTGGATTCGTTTTCAAGGACACCCTTTCATGTGGCATAAGCTAAGTTAAGACTAAACAACTTACTGTGGGATATATGCTTAGCACCGAGTTGATATTGAATGAGATGGAGTCTTACATGAAGTTTAGTCCAGGCTTCCAAATGGGAACTCTCACGAAGTAGAGTCCGGTTTCCCAAGTATGTCTCATGAGATGGAAGCTTTCACATAGTTGATGTATGGGTTTCTAGTAGCAATCTATGTATCCCATAACTAAGTGCCGCCGTAGGTTATTAGCTAGTGGATCCACCTAAACTAAGAGTTATTGGTTCTACCTTAGGTAAGTAGACCAACTTTTTTAGATGAGGGAGTCATCGGATTCCATGTTGAACCTCACATGGTCTCTTGTCGGTTAAGGCTTATTCCCAGATAAACTAATAATGAACTAAGACATGCTTGAAGAGGCATCTTGTAGTGTTCAAGGATATTAAGATGAATAATGAACTAAGATATGCATAAAGAAGTATCTCGTAGTGTTCAAAGGTTCTAAAGATGATTCTAGCTTGCATTGAATACGATGTTATGACTTATGTTTCCCAACTATTTCTATGATGATGTTTACACTTGATAAGTTGAACACTTTGAAATGAAATGTCCCTTTTATATTTTTCTAATGTTTCTATGCATGGCTACCATACTAAGTGCATTTTTTTACTAACGCCTACTTTGCCTACATTTTTCCCAAGTGTAGGGTCTGGTACTAGAGGTGATCATACTGGTGGCTAGGGATTGGACTTGATTGTTCCCGAGCTTGGTGAGTCCTTATGGTTTGAGGAAATATTTCTTATCTTTAGTTTCTTTCATGTACTTTGCCTTTTTGGATATGTTGTATGGGCTAGGCCCTATTTCATTCACTATTGTAATAGATGGCTATGATGAGACAAAGTATCTAGACTTCCTCTTTCTTCTATGAAAGACTTCTTAAGACTTCAAATGTCTTTTACTCTTATTTTCTATTTCTTTTGTTATGAGGACTAAGTGGCTTATTTGGAGTCCTTCGGGGTTCTATATGCCTTGTTCCATCTAAGGGGTACCCATGGGTCGTGACAATGTCTAAGTATCCTCATCTCTTTGCCTCCATTCATGTTTAGCTTGTGGTATTAGTTCTTCATCTTCACTCTTTTAGATTCATGTGTTTTAGCAATCCTCATGTTTCCATATGCAGGCATGTTCATGAAAACTTGTTCTAAATTTATGTTTTATCTTGGGATTGATACTCTTTGTTTGTGCATTTGCATTCATGTTGGGATATTAGATCTCTCTCCTTTATCTATACATGTGATCTTGAGTCCTGTTCGAGGATGAATATATCAAAGGGGAGATATTCTAACACCTCAAAATGGGTATTAGAGTTGAAAAAGAAGGTTGTAGAAAGTTTGTTTGTGTAGTGATCACGGATGGGTGTACAGTCTATAGACGGTTTTGTTGAATGTAGATTAAGATGTCGATGAACTTCATAAAGTTGTTAAGGTTGTTCAGACTAACAATTTTTTTCCATAACCCGCCAGTTGTTCTACGAACCGTGGATGGGTGCCTAATCCATGCCCTTGGAACTTAGAGAATTTGGACTTAAGGGTCATTGAATAAGATGTTTTATGGCTTGTGTAAGGTTTCACGAGTCATAAACCTAGTCGTGGAAGAAAAATATCAAGAGGTTGGAAAAGTTTAAGGCTAGTCCAATGGGTGGGTTCGCGGATGGTAAAGTAGTCCATGACCCGTTGACCTACTCGTGAACCAAAACCCCTAGACTCAATAAATTATTACCCTTCATGGAAGCTTAAATGGTTCATTGAAGGGCCTGTGTAGATTGACTTTTTAAAATCCCAAGTTCCTTTCTGGTTCATAACACCTTCACGGACCGTGAAGCGATGAATGGTTCGTGGAAGGCTTCCGTTAAGGGGGTTTCATTAGTTGTAAGACATGGCTTTTTTTGTCTTTTCCTACCCTTTTAACCCCAATACTATGCCGTTTTACCTATTTTTAATGAGTATAAATGATTTCTAAAGACCCCAATCCACCTTCCCTCTCATTCACTCAAAACCCTAAAATCTCTTTTGAAACGACCCCAAAAATGCCCGAAAAATGTGCTTCGGAAACACCTATAATTGTAATTTCCATATATCTCAAAATCCGTGCATGATTTCGGAAATTCGACTTCATATTCTTATTCAGGGGGTCAAATTGAGTGGGAAATGGGTCTAACCCGAATTTTAGAGCAACCG
>JAJOOO010024015.1:0-16244 GCA_029582685.1 Solanum piurae
AACAAATACTGCTGTTTCACACTAGATTCACTGATATTACAACAAGAAGTCTGAAAACAAAACAATCACAAGTACACTACTGACATAATAAATCACATTCTAAGACAATAATGAACTTTAGTTATATAATCATAAAGATCACAACCTTTCTAGACATTCGAGAGGCTAGAAACTCTCCCAGAATTCCCTTTTCTTTATTTTCTGAATCCCCCTCTTTTAACTGCCCTGCCCTTATTTCTACAGAAAAAACCACCCAATACATGTGTAACTGTCTCATGACAGTTACTAAGTTTCTTAATTGTTTATTTTGGCCTCCTGGAATAAGTTTTTATAACTTGAGGCACATCAGTTTGACTGTCAAAAAATGCATTAAGCAGCATATACATTAAATGTGGGACATAATGTTCAATGAGGTGGTGTACGGAATGTGGATGATGGACTACCATGTAAAGATCTCCGATTAGAAGGCATGAACTGCATATACTCACCCTATATCCTGGTAAATTAGTTTTTCAGATAAGCATCCAACTCCCACTAAATTTAGACCTTACAACATATGTAAGCTCAACTTGATTTTCGGACAACAAATACTGAAGAGTTGTCTCCAACTCAGTCGAGCTCAAATATATTATAGCAAGTTTGGTTGGACTCAGCTTGACATAGTATTGTAACAAACTCTATCTCTAATTCGATTTCGCTCGGCTTGTTCAACTCGATACCCAAACAATGACTATGTTTTAGTGTTTGGTCCACCAGATGGAAGGTTACCTCTCTTGGAGCTTAATGAAGCATTTATCTTTATATTTTGATTGCTTAGGAGGAACCAGATCCACTAATGTTAAAATTTCAATTTATTGGATGAATTGTTCGGAGTCAAGCCTCAAATTAGAGACAGAGTAAATAGGCATTATAGGCAGCACTTCAAAGAGAGGCTGGTGTAGTATATGTAATGAAAAATAGGCATTAGTGTCGTACATATCCTATTTCTGAACTTGTAGGAACTAGCATGTCTATGACTTAGAAAGTATGAGGAAAAATGTAGGGAGAGAAAAGGGGTTGAATCAAGATGGTTCTACATGTTATGATGCAAATTGAGGCAAAAACAATAAAGGTAATAGGCAAACAAATGTTAAAGCTATACATAATTTTCTCCAAAGAGATGTTTGTGTTCATTCTATTCATGTGGGATAGATGAAGTATCTGGCTCTATCACCTGTTCTTATCATCATGTCCTCCCCAAATAATCGTTGTGTATGATAGATATGAACCTTAGCAACTAGAGTAACTTTAAAGACTTTGTTAACAGTAAAGGTAGTACAGTGGGATGTAATAGAGACACATTATGAGCTTGAAACATGGTTGTCTAGTATTTAAGTGGAGAAGGGTAAAGGGATGAGTACATTATCCCCGACTTACGAATCTGAAACAACAGATTCCTTGGTCATCAAAAATAGACTTTTGAATACCTTCTTCCTTCTTTTTTTGATTGCTGAACAGAATGTGTAATTTTACCAAGTTTACTTTATTCATGGAAAATAAGATGATGCATTTTACAATACATTGTTCATATTCAGTCTAAGGAGTTCCTCAAGTGTCTTAAGGATTACAAGGATGTATTTTAGTTATTAATTTTATTTTATTAATAAGTATTATAGGACAACATTTATGATTTCCCTTTTTCTTTTTGAGTGTTAGTATTCTTGATCATTGAGCCGAGGGCCATCAGAAACCGCCTCTCTACCTCCCAAGGTAGGGGTAAGGTCTGCGTACACTCATGGGATTATACTGGGTATGTGTTTGTGTTAGTATTCTTGATGTTGAAGGAACTAATGGCTGGTCGTTATTTGTGTCGTTTTATTTTACCAACTAGGTTATGAACAGTTTGGAATATCAAGGAAAGGAGCTGAAGACACTTCTGATCAGCACTGTACCATATTTTACGACAAGGAAAAGGTCTTTCTCCCCCCTAAAGAACCATGTTTTCTTTTGTAATGTAACTTCAGCATCTGGCTTAGAGAGAATCAAACAAAATTATTTTATACAAGCTATCTTAGTTCATCTGGTTTCGATTGAAGGTCGAGCTTTTAGAAGGGGGAACATTTTGGTTGTCTGAATCACCTTCGGTGCCTGGAAGTATGTCTTGGGGTTCTACAGTACCGTGCACCGCAACATGGGCAATATCCTTTTGATCCGTTTAATTTTAATTGTCTTTTCACCTTCATCTTTGTTCTTTTAGGAGTCGTTTGGTTGCTGGTTAGGAAGGGAACTATCCAAAATTAGAAGAGCTACTACCATGTTATTAGTTGCTTTGTGCCATGGAAATTGTGAAATTTGAAAAA
The DNA here is from genome assembly GCA_029582685.1 of Solanum piurae. Classification (NCBI taxonomy): domain Eukaryota; kingdom Viridiplantae; phylum Streptophyta; class Magnoliopsida; order Solanales; family Solanaceae; genus Solanum; species Solanum piurae. The sequence continues at coordinate 2,340 of JAJOOO010024015.1, forward strand.
AGTCGTTTTTGTTTTCAAAGTGAGAAATGGTATTTGGAAATTGGAGTTCTCTTTTTTTTTTCTTTTTTTTTTTTTTGGAAAAAAAAGAGTATTACAAAGGGGAAGGGGAATGGGGGAGGGAATTATATGATGGGGAATCGAACCCTCACCAACAATGTGAAAGTTCATGTTGCCGTGTTTGGCCATGAATACAAATTGGAATTATTTTGGAATTTTTGTGAGTGATTTGGAGTGAAAAAGGTGAAAACAGCGTTTTGGTATTGAAATTGAATTCAGGATTTTCCAAAATTTTATGGCCAAACATGACTTTTAGAATTTAACTCCGGGAAAAGGTAAAAAGTATTCATGGATTATTGAATAACTAATACCTGCATAACTTTAACCGATAACCAAATGACCCCTTTCTGCATGGGTTATTGAATGCTTTGCTCCCTTGACATAGACTCTACACATTCCAGCTAAAAGGCGTTGAGCCGCCAGGTTTTTCATTTCAGATTGTTAATACAACCATGGATGAGTTCAGTCCCCGTGCTCGCAGACGAGGTGCTTTGCTCACTTGGCAGCATATTGCATCCTTGCCCCCTAGCTTATCCGTCGTGTACTGTGGGGGATTTAATACCCAAAAGGAATCCACTACAGGTCGTTTTCTTCTTGGGAGATCTAGGTAATAATGCCGCTGGCATTTTATTTTCTATTGTATCACTTCTGCAATCTTACCATTATAGTACCTTGCTTACTAAGTTACTATATTCAGTTATTCGCAAACTTGACCTTGCAATGGCACTACTTAACTTGCTAGTTTTCCTGTCAGACCACGGAATATTGCCTGATTTTAACTACTCAAACAAGGGAAATATTGCCTTGAGTTGTAATTTGACAACTGGCGAACTCGTAGGCTGTTTTTACTAGGCCAGGTTAATCTATCATATAGAATAAGCAAATAACTAATTGTTGTCTCTTCCAATATAACATTTGGAATATACCGATTACAAAATGCAGTTTGAAAATTGTTGCTATTCAGACATAATCGAGTTTAGAAAATCATTAACTACTGTATTTGTATTATTAGAACATTAACCCCAGTGGACACATTAGTCCAGGACTTGACAATATTCATTACTATTCTGTGTCGTATAGATTTCAAAGCCTTGTCATACTGTGCCGTGTGAATAAATTCGGGAGACATTATAGATCAATGTTGTTTTTCCCTCTGCCAGGACTTCTTCACTTCCGCTATTTCTTTTTCTGAACTGCTTTCATTTGCTTTTCCTTGAGCCGAGGGTCTATTGGTAACAACCTCTCTACCTCCTAAGGTTGGGGTAAGGTAGGTACACTCTACCCTCCTCAAACTCCACTTGTGGGATTACACTGGATATGTCATCGTTGTTGCTCTTCCCTCTCAAGTGAGCAATGACAACTTTTTGTTTTTATGAACATGGATTATTACACAGAAGGATGAAATAAATAAACTAGAAGTGCGAGCAATAGTAAATTATGATTTTATGATTTAAATTTATGACATCGCCTAGATTGCATACCTGAGCGGAGCCAGGTTTGAAAATTACATTGTTTATACATGGTTAAAATTATTATTTTTTATGTATGTATAGTAGATGTTGAATCCCTTTGGCTTTTTCGTGTGTTTACTTCTTCATATTTTGAACCCCCTTAGTAAAAATCATGGCTTTGCCACCGGTGGTTACTGCAATGGCAACTTTTGCTTTCTATGAACATGGATTATTACACAGAAAAATGAAATAACTAAACTAGTAGCGCGAGCTATAGTAACTTATGATTTACTTTTTGTCATCGCCTAGATTGCATACCTGTCAGTGGTTACCAGGAGCGGAGCCAGGTTTGAAAATTACATTGTTTATATATAGTTAAAATTATTTTTTATGTATATATAGTAGATGTTGAATCCCCTTGTGGCTTCTTCGTGTGTTTACTTTTCATATTTTGAGCCCCCTTAGTAAAAATCATGGCTCTGCCACCGGTGGTTACTGCAGAAGTGTGAAGCGAAATGGTACCATGCTTGGTTCTATATATGAGCTAAAATGCTTGGATTAAACCATAGTATAGAAGATTAGGGAGAAATATGTGGATATAGCTGACATGTTCTATTTCTCAGAGAGCACGGAGTTGTCGGTGATATGAGAGATGTTTGGCCAAATGCTCGTGTGAGAAAAAATGTATCCCTTATACACACGTATCACGGATTCAAAGGTTGTGTAATCCTCCAAAACTCCATTGCTATATTGTCTTACCGATACGTGACACACCTATGAAAATCACTGTTTGATTATCTCAGGTACCAAGCAAGGTCCACTCGAGTTCCTCAAGTTAATATTCCGAGCACTTTGCTTGTGCTGGGATCGCCAAACTCAGGATCTACATGTTGACTGGATCCTTTTCAGAGGCAGATCTCTGATACCCGTCTCATGTGAGGTGGTAAGCGACAACATTGATGGCTTTTATCCTTCTTCTCATTATCCTGTATACGCCGAGTTCATGCTTCCTCGATCAGTGAGGTTAATCGAAGTGTCCCCTGAAAACAGAAGCTAAACTATACTTCTTGAACTTTTCGCCATTTCGCTCTTGTGCATTGTTATTTATTGATTGATTTTTTTTTATCTTTAGTTGCTGGTATATGGCTCCTACATTGTTCAAAGATGTTTAAAGATCTTGTTTTTTTTTTCAGTTCACTGAGATAAGTTGAAAGATTTATTTGTAATCTTACTTTAAAGTTTAACAAATGGAAAATGAGTGGTTTTGTTGGTTACAATACTGAACCATGTTCTTGTTTTCAGTTTGAATTCTTTGTGTAGTTTATGCAGTCAAATTCACCTGGTACTTGTGTTGGTGCGAGGTAGAAGGTATTTGACGAAATATTCGTAAAGACAGGGTTTATTATAGTGATTCGGGCGGTTGGTGGTCCCTTAGCGAGTTGTGGGTCCTTGTCAATGCACGAGTGTTGCCTCACACTCGAAACTCCTCTAAAATATGTAGTTGGAATAGTCAAAACCGCCTCCTAATTAATATTAATGTTTTCTTAGAAGTGTGTAAAAAAAACACGATAGATAATTTGAAATGGTGAAAGTACTGCATATCTAATTCCAAAATAAATTCCATTAATGGTATATACCATTTGTGTCATTGTAAAGTGTATATAATTTCCTTTCTTTTTTGTTATATATGTATGTTTTAGGAATTAAACACACTTGCATTTAATTTTAATGTACTATAATAAAAGTTTTGTTTAGTCAAATACAAGTAGGCAGTCCAAATCTAGGTCATTAAATACTCAAATTATTTCTTGTTTAATTAAAGCTCTTACAGCTGGAATTTTCTTTCATTGCTTAGTGATTCTGCTTTCTATCAAATTTTAATATTTCTAAAGTCCAAGTAATTGTCATGTAAAGGACTTTGGTATGACAAAAAATATTTTTTGAAAAACATAATTTCAATTTACAATGGTATTGTTTGTTCAAAATACTTTTTGATTGCTATGATACAATATTATAAGTAAATCAGTAATAGTAAAAAAAATGTTATAGAAAATGATTGTAGAGATTATTTTTCAGTATTTATTTGTGATACCATCAAAGATTATAATAATCTGAATGAAAAATAAAATCAACCTCAATCAAAGGTCCCGATTTGAGTTTGATAAATGAAAAAATTCTTGAGTAGAAATGCTTTGATTTCCTCAAATAAGTTCAGCAAGTAAATTTCAGATATCGAATAATTATTAAAAATAAGTGACAAAGAAAAATTACTTAATCTATTAAGTTGCAAAAATGTAACATGCATTTACATGTGTTTTCCCACTTCCATAAATATGTTAATAAAATAATTATTCAATAGTTGCAATGCAGGGGCACCTCGTTTCCTCGAAGATCCTTGTCTCACTATATTTTGTAAAAATAAAAAATTAATTATTTGTTTCTATGATATTTCTTTTTCCTTTTAAAATTTTGATTAATTAATGATACGTATTTTATGTTTTGGACTTGGGCCACAATATATATGTCTTTCGAGGAACGCCATATCGATCCTCTAAAACGCACATACTATATAAATTTGAATTATATCTTATAAAATATTTTACCTTTTTTCTCTTATTCTGATTTGTGATGTTGGATTTCACTTAAATATAACCTTCAAAACTTGCCAATTTAAAAATCTATATCAATTTTGATTGGTCTCTATTCTTAAATAAAACAATTTATAAAAATCTCAACAAGAAAAAACAAGTAATTTATGAACCTAGAGAGTATTTCCTCCGTCCCAAATTGCTTGTTACATTTTTTTTTTTCATGAATTAAATTACATAAATTTTAATCGATATATTAAGTTTTGACGAATTTAAATTTTCACTATGAAAATTAAAAAAATAAAAATATTGGTGAGATTTGAACTTAGTACCTCAAAAGTGAATTTTGAACCCCTAAACTACTAAGTAAATTTCTATTGTTGTGATTTAAAAAAATGTTGTAATTTTTTTATACTAAGGTTCGGGTGTATATCCTCGCTTCCTCTAGATCCGCTCTTAATTTTAAGATGTATTTTTTTTAATCATATTGATAGAAGAACTATATCATATAATATTTTTCTTGTAATTTTTGGATTTCTAAATTTTACTTTCAAATATTAAAATAATTTAAAATCCATTTAACTCCGAAATTAATTAAATCGACCCTAAAAAAACGAAACATGACAAGTATTTTGAAATAGGCAAAGGACTTCCCTACTTAAAAAAAAATATCAAAAGAGAAAAAAAATGAATAATTTAAGAAAATAGGATGCTTTTATAAACAAAGTTATGGTAAGTAAATACAAATTAAATCTAATAATCTACAAATAATAATCCATTAGTACTTCATTAAATGTTTTATTTTTTTACTCAAATAGATGACGGCAGTCATTCAGATCCAATCTAGATCGTTCATCATACAACAAACGCGTCCAATCCAACGGTCATAATTAATCTCTTAATCAATTCCTTAATCCACATTTTACCCCAATCTTCACTAATTAACTTTATGTATCGTTAGATATCATATATATATACGCAGAGCTCTGAAGAGAGATTTACATATAGAGAGAGAAAGCTTGTAGAGAGAGAAGCGGAGTTTGTACTCTACCGCTCTCGGATTTTGATTTTCACTGTGTGTCTGTGTGTGGATCTAGATCTCAGTGAGAGAGAGCTATGGAGGTCGTAAGGCCTCAGTTGATTCACCGGTGGATCTCGGTTTTTGTGCTGATATGTTTGTTTTCATTTGAAGCTCAATGTTTTTATCTACCAGGTGTTGCTCCGCAGGATTTCATGAAGGTGAGTTTTTCCAGCTGTAGTGTAGGATTTGTTGTAATTAGATGATTATATTGAGATATTGGAGGTTTGAGATTGAATGATGAGGAAAATATGAGCTCGATGCTGTTTTTTGTGCTATTAGTGCTATGTATGTGTGTATTGTGTGCGATTTGTTGTATTTGCATGATTGTGTGGAGATATTGGAGGTTTGAGATAGAAAATTGGAGAAAAAATGAGCTTCCGTACTGATCTCGATGCTAATTAATGTGTTATGCGTGCGATTTGTTGTAATTACATGATTATGTGGAGATATTAGTGGTTGAAGATAGAACGATGGAGGAAAAAATGAGCTTCCTTTGTTGATCTCGATGCTAATATTTTGTGCTATTGGTGTTATTTATGTGTGTTTGTGTGCGATTTGTTGTAATTACATTATTCTGTGGCGATATTGGAGGTTAGAGATAGAAATGAGTGTACTTTGTTGATCTCGATTCTAGTTTGTGTGCTGTTATACAGTATGTAATCGGATTCTATTTTGTTGATACATGTGCTATTTGGTGATATAAGTTTTGATTTGGATATTTGTCGGCTTATATGTTAGATCTGGTGTAGATTAGGAAGTTTGAGAGTGGAATGATATAGATTTAGTAAGCTTGACCGATTGTATGTAGTGCTTTGTTTCTGTTAGATCTGGGCAAATCATTAAATAGATTTTAGTGGTTTTGGTCGATTAGTGTCTGTAGTTTTTACTGTTTTTTTTCTGTTAGATTTGATGTGTTTGTCGTGGTCTGAATCTAACTTCCCCTTGTACAAAAGAAACACATGGTTCTAATCCGGTATTATCAACATTCTATTCATAAAAAAAAAAGTATTATCAACATTCTATTTTCGAATGTAGTATACAAATGGTTGATCCCACTATCCAACATTTGTTGAGTGCAGGAGTTTATGGGCGTTTCGATTGTCTATGCCTGCAAGTTGGACCAATGGTTTTAATTAGGATACCTTTGGTGTTTCATGTATTGTGTCTTTGACTCTTTGCCGTGCATTCGGCTGATTACCACCACTAACTTTTCTTTGTGTTTATTGGTTTTACTTCTAGTCTTTGATTGATATACTATATCAAGTGTTCATTGTGTCCACAGAGGATCAGGAAATTCTTGAATATTTTATCTCTATAAAAGATATAATACAGAGTTAATAACATCAGTGTCATTTGAATATCGGAATGAAATGGGACCAAATTGAGTGAACTGGAGACTAAAGATTCATATAACCGACCTTAGCTAGCTTGGAATTGAGGTGTATAAGTTGGTTGTCCTTGTTGAGAGTTTTAGTTATCGGTTCAGATGTTTAGTGAGTAAGCTTTGTTGTCGGAATAAGTGGTGTGCAGATTATACCTCTGTAGATTGATATAATGCCAAGGGAAATTCCTTTTGTTACTAGTATTGTTAGGAGCAATGTCAGTGAGAGACATTCTTGGTAGACAGAATCCAGGAAAAAGCTTTAATTTTATCAAGTATTTCTTGTTCTTGTCCAAAGAAATTATGTACAAGTTTCTTAAAGTTAAATGATGATTCTGTCCAGTATCCAAATTTGAAAAGCTCCTCAGCAGTCGGCACGCTAAAATTTCTAAGTCAGTCTGGTCAAAAATGTTCTTTTGTCTAAATTGATTTCTTTCACCTCTCTTTTTTTGGGGCAGGGTGACCCTCTGATGGTGAAAGTCAACAAGTTGACCTCTACAAAAACACAGCTTCCTTATTCCTATTATTCCCTCCCTTACTGCACACCAAAACAAATTGTTGACAGTGCAGAGAATCTTGGTGAAGTTCTTCGTGGTGATCGTATTGAGAATTCTCCTTTTGAGGTTAGTTACTTATCTCAGATGTGTGTCTTTTCCCTGCCTTTTCTTTGTTCCCTTTTTTTGTGGAGGGTGTGGAGGTTTGTGCTGGGTTCCCAGTTTGCAGTTGTCTGATGCTTTTAACAAGGGGGGGTTTGTTTTGACTGGACAATGTGTTGTGCAGTTCCATATGAGAGAACCACAGATGTGCAATGTTGTGTGTCGTATTGTTCTTAATGCAAAAAATGCCAAAGAGTTAAAGGAGAAGATTGAAGATGAGTATCGGGTCAACATGTGAGAAATCTCTTGTGGACTCTGCATATTAAATTTTGTTTCCTCTTTTCTGTTTCTGTGGTATTGAGTCTAACATGAGATGTGACGTTTAACAGGATTTTGGATAATCTTCCTCTTGTTATGCCTATCAAAAGGCCTGATCTGGACACTACAGTCTATCAGCATGGTTTTCAAGTTGGTCTTAAGGGACAATATGCTGGAGTATGTATCAGATTACTTAAATGTTCTTTTGGTGATTTTGGTTTGTAAATACTCTGGAGGCATTGTGAACTTATTTCCTCTGCATTTTTCTACTCTTTAGAGCAAGGAAGAGAAGCATTTCATCCATAATCATCTGACATTCACTGTCAAGTTTCACAAGGATCCACAAACTGATGCTGCGAGAGTTGTGGGATTTGAAGTCAAACCATTCAGGTAATTTTGTGTAGTTCATATGCTTCAACTTCAATTATTGTTTCTTTGTCATGAATGTTGATATGTAAATTGTGTTTTTTCTTTTCCAGTGTGAAACACGAATATGATGGGGAATGGAATGGCAAAAACCGATTGACCACTTGTGATCCCCATGCCAAGCGTACTATTACAAGTTCTGATTCTCCCCAAGAGGTTGAAGATAAGAAGGAAATCATCTTCACATATGATGTTGAATTTGAGGTATAACACATCTACTATGCAGATAATGTTTTATCTTTTTAAGTTTCCGTGTCTGACTCTTCTACTGGTTAAGTGCATATACTACTAGCCTGGCTACCCTGGTCAGCCATTATCTTTTATGCCCAAAAGTACCTCCCATGTCCTATTAATGACTTTACTGGTGATGCTGTTTATTTTTCTTGTTGTACTCTGCTTCCTATACGGTACTTAATGTTGAATTTCTCATGAAACTTTTCTCAAGACGATATTTTACTTTTTAACAAGTTATATTCATCATGAACAATTAAAAGGAAGTTCGTTGCAACATAAATTGCACATGTGCAAGCTAGCTGGTTGTGATGAATTTGTAACTCTCGTATCTGTTCTTCAACTCTCAGGAAAGTGATATCAAGTGGGCATCAAGATGGGATACATATCTTTTAATGGCTGATGATCAGATCCACTGGTTTTCAATTGTTAACTCATTGATGATTGTTCTTTTCCTCTCGGGCATGGTAGCAATGATTATGTTGCGGACCCTCTACCGTGACATTTCCAAGTATAATCAGTTGGAGACCCAGGAAGAGGCTCAAGAAGAAACAGGATGGAAATTGGTCCATGGTGATGTTTTTAGGCCTCCAATTAACTCTGATCTGTTGTGTGTTTATGTTGGTACTGGTGTCCAGTTCTTTGGAATGACAGTAGTTACAATGACATTTGCTGTCCTTGGATTCTTATCCCCTTCAAATCGGGGAGGATTGATGACGGCAATGTTGCTTCTCTGGGCTTTCATGGGTGTTTTTGCTGGTTATGCTTCAGCCCGTCTTTACAAGATGTTCAAAGGATCTGAGTGGAAGAAAATCACTCTTAAGACAGCACTCATGTTCCCCGGAGTTGTTTTCGTTCTTTTCTTTGTGTTGAATGCTCTAATTTGGGGAGAGAAATCATCAGGGGCAGTGCCTTTTGGAACCATGTTTGCATTAGTTTTCTTGTGGTTTGGCATAGCTGTACCACTCGTTTTTGTTGGCAGTTATGTTGGTTTTAAGAAGCCAGCTATTGAGGATCCTGTGAAAACAAATAAGATCCCTCGACAGGTACCAGAGCAAACCTGGTACATGAATCCAGTATTCTCTATCCTTATCGGTGGCATACTCCCATTTGGAGCTGTATTCATCGAGCTATTCTTCATCCTCACCTCAATCTGGCTACAGCAGTTCTATTACATATTTGGTTTCCTCTTCATTGTGCTCGTCATCCTTATCGTCACCTGTGCCGAGATTACCATTGTGCTCTGCTATTTCCAGCTATGCAGTGAGGATTACCTTTGGTGGTGGAGGTCATACCTCACTTCAGGGTCATCAGCTCTCTACCTTTTCCTATATGCAGCATTCTATTTCTTCACTAAGCTCGAGATCACAAAGCCCGTATCTGGTATGCTCTACTTTGGCTACATGTTAATTGCATCATATGCTTTCTTTGTCTTGACTGGCACAATCGGGTTCTACGCTTGCTTCTGGTTCACAAGGCTCATCTACTCATCAGTGAAGATCGACTAAAGTGTCGTATTGCAGTTCCTCAGAGCTCAGAGAGACCGCATATATCATACTGTGGACCAAGATTGTTTGTTGCTTCCAGGTTTTGATAGTATAAAGTTGCTTCCTGTAACCTACCCAACACGTTTCCACGAATCTGTTTGTTTTTTTTTTCCTTCTGTATGGAGACATTTTAAGAGGATTTTAGGGCTATTCAATCCTCAATTACGGCATGTTTTAGTTGACCATATTATTCTTGTACCAAAAATCGTAAAGGATGGTTTATTTGTTAATTTAGTCAGTTAATCCTCTTATTTACTTAACCTTTATATTTTGAAGTTTTGTTAATGAAGATGTTTGTACCAAGAACTGGTAAAAATGATAACTAACCAGCTACAATGTATTCGAAATAACACAAAATCTAAGCACTATCGGTGTATATAATTTAAATATTCCTGTCACGTACAAAGACTAGCAAATGCTTAAAAATCACCAAAGTTCTTTTCTTTTTCTCTGCTATGGTTATAGTCAATAGTGTTCATATCAACATCATATAAATAGCTATAATTCAATGAAGATTTGAATAAGAGGGTCATACTAACCATATTTAACTACACAAATATTCTTGCAGTAACACTCTAAATCATAAAATTAGACATTAAAGCCTCTTTGCAAACTCACCAAAATCAAAATGAGCATATATGCAAAAACAAAATCAATCTGCATCTGCACTAAAATCTGGTTCTGGAGGCTTCTGTAGCTTCACCAGCTCCCTAGCACTCTTGAGATTCCGATTCCTATGAACGCCTCGTAGGGCATTTGCTGCAAACTTCGATGCCAAGAACGTTGCACGGATACTGTAAGTAGGGCCACCAGAACTGCCACTACCTGCAGCTAATGCCTCGGCCTCTTCTTCTTCCTTCCGTTGGAGTTCCATAAGTTTTCTCTTGGTGTACCGCCTCCACGCTGCTTGGATAAAGCAAGCACCCCAAGTCCGCCATTGTTGTGAGTAGAAACGGAATGTGTGCTGAACCTGCCTACTGTGAAGACGTCTGAACTGACTGGCAACGAATTTCAACTCGTCTGCTGTAAGAGCGAATGCCTCCACTTCTGTCAGAGCTTTCACTGTACGAGTCGAAGATGGGAGGTTAGAGCCGGATTTTGGATCCAGTGCCCAGGTTAGAAGTTCCTCTCCACAAAAGTCGCTGTCTTTCAACAAACTGCGGTTGAAAAAACCACTTCTCCCACCATCAGTTGTCACACTCTCAAGGCGGCCGCGAATGATGAAGAGCATTTCATCCACTGGATCTCCTTCTCGAACAATGTGAGTGTTCTCGATATATAAACATGGTTTCAGACGCTCGCAAATAGCATCAAGTAACCTTTCATCCATATTCTCAAATAGAGGAACCTGAAATCAATGACAAATAGATTATTAGTAAAACACAACCAGATAGAATCCGACTCCAACAACAAGTTAGCAACCAGACGCCTGTTGTGGAGTGAACATTTTCAACTAGTTCCCATCATCTCATTAGTATGTAGTTGTGAAAAAGGGAAACCATCAAACAACAGAATAGACTTTTTTTTTATGACCGTGGTGTCCAGGCCAGCTTACGCGCACCTCGACTAATTCTACGGAATACCAGCTACCTCCCATCAGAAACATGTACCAGATAACACTCCCCACCAAAGCTTAGACAGATGGGAAGAAATCACCTAATGTTTTGTCTCCGTTGGGATTTCAAAATCGTACTTTAATTCCGCTCAAAGACAAGTGGAAAAAAGTGTGTAAATGTAACAGAAGCACAAAAATATATAAGTTGATTGGTTACCCTCTTCACTAAAGCCAGACAAAGATGACGCTTGATATCCCTCCTAAGATCCTTGGGCAAGCTCTGGACTATATTCTCTTCATCCACTCCCCGTGTTTCCTGCCACTTATACTGATCATAGCGCCTAACCCGTTCTCGGAGATCTTGTGGGAGTAACCGATGATGCATCCACTGTTCTGAGTCACGCCTTTTAACTCTCATCTCTTCTAGTCGAATAGTAAGAGATTGTAGATACGTCTGTAACAGAAAAGCACCAAAATCTGAGCGCAGATTTCTCAAGAGATACAAATGTCATTACCAAAAACACTGCACTGTGAAGAACGTGAATGCCATAATATAGATATCTTGCAAATAGTAACCATGTGATTCTACTGCTCACTTTTTAGCTTTCCATACAATTCATAATTTGATAAACAAAAAGTGTTGCTTTATTTCGAGCCAACTCTTAACGTTAAGCTTCAATGTTCCTTCATCCTTCTAATAACTATTAATTACATACTTTTCCTGATGGTAGCGCCGACAATAACTACTGCTAAAATCAAATGAAACTGACAGAAAGAAACCTACAATTCTCAGTCCATCATTACCTGCATGTTACCAATCAATAATGCAAAGAGAATGAGCCCAAGTATAGCCAATCCTATAGAGAAAATAGACTCCCCGGGATATGTGCTAGTTTGAAGTCCCTGTCCGAGGGTACTGCATGGACAGAAAGGAACAAAAAGAAAGAAAAAAAAGAAGAGATTATCATTAATACAAGTTCAGCAGAGATCAATTGTCAATCAAATAAAACAGCATTTAACAGATATGCAGCATAAATATAAATCAAAAGAGTCTCCTTAATTCCATTGGTAATGCTACATTTTACAAGTATTTGTGCAGTAGATTATGCAAAATGTCAGAAGCAGGGAAATCAAGCAAAAATAATGCATTTCAGCATTCCATAAAAAGGATCATCGGTTTCTAATTTGGTAAATTTTCTGTTGTAAAATCCAACTTTTGAGCATACTACTTAACAATGCGTACCTATGACGAAATGGGATTCGAAGTGGTCATGGTTCTTCTATATTGTTGTTCTTGAAGTATGATCCTAGAATAGAAAAAATTAACTAATACTCCCTCCGTCCATGTTTCTTTGTCCATATTTGACTTGACACACCCCTTAAGAAGCAATAAATAAAATAAGAATTTTACCATATCACCCCTAATTATTATAAGTCCTCTAATGTTGGGAAATGAATTTTGGAAATAATTAAAGCATTAATAATAAGGATGAAATGGTAAATTATCAAACTGGACATTCCTCCACAAGTAAGTTTTGCTAAGGAAATGTAGAAGTGCTACGGAGTGCTATGCGATAGAAAAATATCTAACAAAGTAAAAAAACTTCTTTTGCACAATTGTTCGGCGTTATATTATATGGGAGTAAATAACAAATCTCTAATACCCAATATACCCACAAATGAATGTCATAGAAATGAAGTGCTAAGAGAAAGGTGGCACACTGAAGTGTGTATAACATAATCCATCCCTCAACCAATGTGAAGTATGGGACAATAATATGGAGTCGTGGAACTAAAAACTCATTAAATACAGAATGGTGGCATAAATTGAAACAGAGGGAATTAGTATGTCCTCATTATCCTTGAAAGTAAGCCAACTATCGTAAATTGAAAATCCAATGATATGAAACACCAAGCATGTTTGAGTTTCATGTGTTATCATGAATATACATTTTCAAGCATTGCAGTCCACAGACACCCATGTACTTTTTTTTCCCCGGCACTAAGGGTTGATAACTAGATCTACTTTTTTCTCCATTGGTCACTTTCAACATATTCCCCAAACAGTTTCAAAAGATTGCAGTCCACGACACTTGTTACCAATTTAAACAAAGGGGAAAAGGATTGCAGTCCAGAGTAACGTCTAAGTTCTCCACCTAAAGTAGACTTACTGTTTGTTTTACTTAATCAGCAACCTAAGATGTATTCCAATGATAAACTCTTTAAAGAACTGAGTCTTCACAAGAGAAATCCTTCAAGTTCTCTTGAAGAAATTCATGGCTTTGTACTGATGTTAAAGTATAAGTGCACATTCTGCTACAGAAGTACAGACAAACCAAGTTCTTTGATTTAATTCTAACTAATGACAGATAGTTGTACTTCCTAATACAATATACTTTTGTCGAGGTTTCTCTACTCTGATACCATTAGAGAATGTGAAAAAACAACCACCCCCTACCCCCACCTGACAACCCCAACTCAGGGAGCTGGCAGAGCCTGGATGCCTAGGGTGAGGAGATGCAGGTGTCCCGAAGGTCATTTGCACATTGTTATTTCAGATTGTTAAGAAAATAAAACTTAGGCCTAACTCGACCCAAAAGCTAGCTTATTAGGTGAAGATTTCCCAAGACCCATATGAGGAGATAATATCTCATTATCTTAACCAATGTGAGAC
>JAJOOO010024016.1:0-23070 GCA_029582685.1 Solanum piurae
ATTTAAAGTTGACCCTTACAACTCACTAGTTCAAATGACTAGTTTCCGGACGTCACGGTCATTTCTCATCATTTCATCAAGTTCTCAACTCCAAACTCACATGTGAGGCTCTAGTTTCACTAGTTCGTTTTTAGGGTCGTTACAATCGCGAATCCTATTTTTAGGAAGTTGATTAACCATAAGAAGGAACAGTTAGATGAGAGTGAAAAACCACCATTTGTGCCTCTACCAGGCATTAGATGTTGATATCCATTTTTCCAAGCCAATCACCTTATTTTGGATTTTTCATATTTGGCATTACTTTCTTAGGAATGAAGTGCAGTGTTGTTGGAATGGTAAATTAAGCGGCTTAGGAAATTATCTCATGATTTTAAAACATATTTACGTGAAGGAGCGGTAGTACCCCTATACTTCAAAAGGCTTACAAGTTTCAATATCAAGTTGACCAAATTTGAGGCACATGGAGGAACACAAAATGTTATAACGTCAAGAAATAATGAATTCATGCTAATAATGTGCAACTTTATTCTTACCTGCGGTCATTCAGAATGAAAATTTCAATAATCCATTAGAAGAAAGCATGCTAACCTTAAAGTCTTCACTATTCAGTGCCATAATACTATCGATACTCCCTTTGATTAGACAAATTTCTTCCTGAATTTTTTGGCAATGCACTTTTGAGGTAGATTTTGTTCTCTAAAACTTGTCTCCTTTTCTTTTCTGATGTTTGTGTTGGAATATATACTATTAACCATGTGTTTAGATATAGTATTTATTATAGAATAATTATTTATTCATTTTTAATAGATCATATAGTAGCTCATTATGTCTGTTTACTTATATAGTAGATGATTTAGTATATAGAGTTTAAGCGTATACATAGAGGATTAAATCATCGATTCTTATAAGTATAAAGTTATTTGTCCCCAATCTAAGATGGGAATTGGACATGTCATCGGTTCGATTGTAGCACAAGATTATACGTAGTTTATCTTGATTATGAAAATGGTATTGTTCCAACTTCTTGTGCTAGTGCAATTTGTATGTATTGAATGGGACCGAGTAGAGATAATTTCTTTAGACTGACTTACAAAAGCATATTCACTAAACTACTAAATGTACTTATATTCTTAATCCTGATATAACTATTATGATCCGTATATGTTAATTACCATTTTGATTTATTAAAAGGTAAGATTCTAAGATAGGTCAATATACTTGGTAGATTGGATGTTGATAATATATATTGGTGAAATAATAAGTTAGTTGATGGAATCCATGTTTTGATATAGAGATTGATGATATACCTTTTGAGAAGCTTAAAAGTTTTCATCGTGTCAAACCTTGCAAGTGGATTTATGAATCCATCACATGAAATAAGTTAAGTAGTGCTCTAAAGGAAATTGATCATTGAATTAAGTTCGTTAGTAATTTAATTTATTGATTAGTATCTTTAATCTTAACATGAGAAACACATATGTGTTTAATGGGGAATTTCAAAATATAAGAGAGGAGTGCAATTACGAATTTCTAGTGGAATGATTTGTAATTTATTATGGTAAGAATAATTTAAATTAATTATTTAAAATAATTTCCATAATAGGAAGCCTCAGTAATTAATTATGTGGTCCCTACCATGCCCATATTTAACTAGAACTCAGAGTCTATTCTAAAGGGAAAAGGAAGAAATATGTGTCTTTCTCTATTCTAAAGAAAGTGTGAAGTATGTGTCTTTCTCTATTCTAAGGAAAGGGAAAAGTATATCACATTTCCTATTATAAGGAAAGGGAGAAGGACATGACTTTTTCTATTCTAAGGAAAGGGAGATGTACATAGGAAATATATGGTATTCCTTCTCCTTGGACTAGGAAGAAATATCTATAAATAGGGATTCTTCTAACCCTTGAAAGAAGATAACTTTTATCTAAAATACTTGCTCACCCAGGTATTTAGAGAGTTCGAAAGTGAACTTGGAATCACTGTAGTAGACCGCAGAACTGTGGTCCAGTATGTAAACTAGCTTGTGGATTCGCTTGAAGGTTCTAGCTTGTCGACTAGCTTGTGGATTCGGTTGAATATTCTAGCTTGTCGACTAACTTGTGGATTCTCTTGAAGGTATCTGCTCAAACTTCAAGAGGTAATTCTTAAATTAAATTTCAGAAAGTGTATGTTCTCTAACATGATTGTACTTGTTCTAGCATAAACTATGTGTTCTCTATTATTAATGTAAGTTGTATGATTCTGCTATGTCTCCAATGTGCATATAATGTTCCAACAATTGGCATTAAGAGCCATACTTCCATCTATATAGATAACATAAAATATATGTTTGTGCAATTGTATGTATGATTCGTGGTTGGCAAATATATTTTTATCACAAAAAAAATGAATCAGATGAAACTTGAAGGTTTTTGACTCATTGTCTAAAGTACGTACTCTTAAATTGTGAGATGATCAAGAAGGAAAACTGTGTTGGCGACAGTTTTTCACTTTCACGTGGCAATGGACAACAGTAGTAAACATTTGTCCAAATGATTATTTAAAATTCTTTATTTTTAAATTAATGAAACCTGATGAGTCCGAGATTTGGACTCATTTAGGGCTTTATTTATATAGATTTAGTGTCTTCAAA
Organism: Solanum piurae; assembly: GCA_029582685.1. Lineage (NCBI taxonomy): Eukaryota > Viridiplantae > Streptophyta > Magnoliopsida > Solanales > Solanaceae > Solanum > Solanum piurae. The sequence goes on from JAJOOO010024016.1 coordinate 2,633, forward strand.
TGCTTATTTTGTGCAAATAACTGATGTAAAACCCTTGATTTCCAGGTACATGTATTGAGAAACAAAGCATGGACACTAACTTGCAAAAAGGAACAAAAAGGAACAAAATAGCTGAAAGAATGAAGAAATTCAAGCCTGGTGATCGCTAAGTCCATTTGGCGAATCGCCGAGTGGACATCTGCCTCGCCTAACATTCCAGTGTGCCAATCCCGAAAGGAAAGAAACAAGTTAGCGAGGGAAAGAAACAATCGGCAAATCACTGAGTAGTTCTGTAATGCAATGTTAGATCGCCCAAAGTTACAGACCATGAGGATGCTGAATGCCAAGGCAGAAGGGCGATGAAACTGACCAAAGGGAGGCTCGCCGAGTGGTTCGACGAGCCTGACTTACTTCGCCAAGTGGTTGTTCGCAACATATTTTTGACGACTATAAATATATTTTTGAGCATTAAGTGATAGATCTTTTTTTCATCTTTTGACATCTTTGAGGGAGTTTTTACTTCTGAGACAAGTTTTCTCTAGTTTTCCCTAAGCTTTGGAGATTTGAAGTTTTTTACTTTTGAGAAATTGAAAGTGGGTCTTAGAGATTCTTCAAGAATAAAGATTGTAAAAACTAAATCAATCTTACCCAGTTGATGGAATCACAATTTGGTAACGATTTTTACCTTTTTATGATGTCTAGCTAAAACCCCAATTTTTGGGGTGTGATTATGTGATTATGGGCTGATTTAGCTTATGGGTATTTCTAATTGTTTGTCTATTTGCTATTTAGAAGTGAGTTCAATCATTAATTGTGGTTTAAATTAAAAGTTGTAGTTGCAAATGCAGTTCTACCTTTGTGCTTTTGACTTGCTCGAGAGAGAGGTTTTAAAACTAAGCTTATTGATTGATGGTCAGTGGATATTGGGTTGATATGGGTTCAGATCAAGAGAGTGAATCCTAAACCCTTTTCCACACATTCAGCTCGACAGAGTGAATGGACTAAGGTGTGAGTTGTCCTTATTTTGCATGCTTGTTGATGTTCGAGAGAAATCGACTTGATTCGAGGTAAATTGTTTGAGAGAAAGTTTATCTCCCCTATAGCCTAGCTTACTCACTGAAATTTAGTTGTTTTCTAATAGTTGCAATTACCCATTTTTCTATAATAGACTATAATCGAATCACATCCCAAGAACCCATCTCATTATTGTTATTTTGTATTATTTATCGTTGTTTGTAGTTGATAATTTTCCAAACCAAAATCCCCCATTTGACATTCGTGTCACCCGCTGATTTGAATGATGGTTTTATTCACAAATTTCTATTCCTATGACTGATTTGAGCTTGTTCATACTTCCCTCTTGAATCTCAAACATGTACCGCTCCCTATGGAATTCGACCCCAACTCACTTAGTTGGGTTTTATACTGACTAGCGATCGTTGACACTTAGAATTGGATTAAGTGTCCTTGAAACGTTAATCAAAATGGCTCCGCTGCCGGGGAGTGGTGTTGTTTGAAATTATTTTGGTGAAGTTGAATTTTGTTCTTTTTAGTCATAGTTGAATCTACTTACTTTTAGTTTTGGTTTGTGTGTTGTTGTTTTAAAACAGAGGATATGAGTGTAAACGGAATCAATGTTAGCCAGGTGGGCCACCAAGATGAAATTGGAAATCTCAATGATGTCAATGAGCCGAATGCTAATGAACCTAATCTTGTGGGTGGAGTTGGTGCCATGCGCTTGCCTTCGGCTGAAGGGAATGTTGTCTTTCACATTACAAGCACCAGGTTGCAGCTCTTGCAATTGAAAGGGTTGTTTGGTGGATTGGAACATGAGGATCCACATGAGCATATCAGAAACTTTGTTGATGTTTGCGGGCCGCTCTCCTCAAGAACATATCTCAAGATTCGGTCCGGTTGAGGTTGTTCCCATTTTCTCTAATGGGAGAAGCGTGCAAGTGGTTGGCTGAATTGTCAAGAGACTCCATCACTTCATAGGAAGAGTTTGTAATTGCATTTCAAGTGAGATTTTTCCCTCCTTCTAAGATGATGACACTTCGGGATAACATCCAAAGCTTCAAGCTTTTGGAGGGTGAGCTAATTCATGAGACTTGGCTAAGATTTAAGAAGTTGGTGCTGCAATGCCCAACTCATGGTTTGCCTGACAACGTTTTGTTGTAATCCTTTTACCGAAGCCTTGATTCGGTGAACAAGGGAGTGGCTCACAACAACCTTACATTATAGCAGCCCAACTCTTGGATGGTATGACCAAAATTAACTGGGCATGGTGCACTCACGAAGATCAGGTCTCCCCTCTCACTTTTAAATTGACAAAAGGAGTAGCTTGAAAAATATCAAGATAGGGACCAAAACATGGCAAATATCATGACCCAACTTGACATTTTGTCCAAAAATATCATAGGAGCTAGTGCTAGAAATGTCAGTGATGTGTGTTGAGTGTGTAAATCCGGATGAAGCCAAGTTTGAAGCATTGTATAATGAGGAGGTGAAATTCCTAGCCAACCAATGAGGAGGTTATCGTGCTAACTACCCAAGGTCGGGTGGAAACGAAGGTTGGAATAGAGACGATGGATGGAGAGATCATGATAGGGAGTGGCGTGAGTGGAACGCCGGATGGAGGAAAAGAGAAGGGGAGAAGGACCGGTATGTGCCTCCCCATGAGCGCCAAAAGCCAAAAGATTCTGAGGGTGGTCAGTCTGAGGATATGCTCTCGCTTATTTTTCACAAGGTTGAAGGATCTGATAAAATTTTGAAGGAAATAAAAGATGATGTATCGACCCTCAGCCCGACGGTGACTTCTCATTCCGTTTCTATCAAGCAGTTAGAGACCCAAATGGGTCAATTTCTTCTCATCTAAATTCAAGACAACAAGGAGGGTTGCGTAGTGATACTATGGCAAACCCTAGGAATGAAGATTGAATGAGGACTTTCATCGTGCCACGATGTTAACTAAGGCGCTGCTTGGGAGGCAACCCAAGATTTCTATTGCTTTATTTTTGTTTTTGTTTTTGGAATAATCGTGTGTTGATTGTGCAGGTCAAAAAGTGGGATGTATGTGGAATATTCAGATTTACGAGCAAAATGTCCAATCGATGAGTCGTCGAAGAGGTCGGCAAACCCAATTTGGAACGCCGTTAGACTCAAGAAATCAAAAGATGGAGTCTATAAAACTCGGCGAGCCTAAGGACAAGTCGGCGAGCCCGATCTTGCCCACCGGTTGGACCCCTAAATTTACTGGAGGCCCTGTAAAACTCAGTGAGAAAAATAACCACTCGGCGGATCGCCGAGTGGATCGGCGAAGGCGACTAATATCGTCGAGTGGCGCGAACTGAACGGTTTTAAAAGGCCAAAGGTTTAAACTTTCAAAATCCTTCATGTTCCCTCACTTTTTAACTTCCCAATATCATACCCGCACTATATTTTCTACATTTTCGTGTTGTTACCGCTTCTTAGTCGTCGATCTTATGTTTGGAGTTGGAATTCTTTGTCGCCTAGCTTTTTAAATCATATATTCGGCATTAAAGGTTGGTTTTCCGAACTCCAAACTCGTAAATAGCGGTTTTACTCATTTGCAATTGTTTTGTTCTTAATGATGTGTGTTGGGCCTCTCTGAATCCGTGTTTATGTGCTTATTTGCCAATTTTAATTTTGATATCATGTTGTAATCGCCTTAGTTATTGATTTACCGAACTACATACTTTAAAATTGATCGAAATTATTGGGTTGTGCTTATTTGTTGTTGGGTCTAGCCGGGTGAATTCTGAGTAACCATGTGTTGTGCTAAATGACGTTCTTTGCCCAATGATGGAGCGTTTGACGTCATTCCTAAGGCCTAAAGTCGTTAAATAGCTAATTTTGGCCAAACCGGGGGAAGTCTAAGTACCTCAATGGCATGGGTATTATGGGTCTGAGTCTAATTGAATTAGTGTTGGGTTTGATTTTGTTTTCGGGGCTGCAGGGTTGAATTCGGGAGTTGGGGTTGAAAATAGGCATGTTGGGTAGTTTGGTGAGCTGGGTCGAGCTCGCCGAACCACTCGCCGGTTCGCCGAGTCCCCCTATATCGCCTTTAATTTCATGCTTTAAATGAGTTTGGTTCGGTAACTTTTGGCAAGAAGCCTAAGATCGCCGAGTGCACTAGGCGACTCGCCGAAAGTCTTCTTTGATCGCCATTTTCTGCTCCCCTAACCTTTAAAATACACTGTAACTTTCGGCGGGCTAGTCTATGCTCGTCAAAAGCTATTGGTGATGCGCCGAAAGGACCTTCCCATCATCGACATGCCAATTTTTCTGGGAATTTTTTAGCCAATCCTTTCGGCGAGCCCGATCTGGTTCGCCAAAGTGATTCGGTGGCTTGCCGATTGGTTCGGCAAGTCTGTCCGGAACTTGTTTTCTGTAATTTTTCTTGAAATATTTCTAACTTTCTACGATGTTTTGCAGATATGGCTAGAACCAACTTGGACATGAAACCCCGTAAAAGAGCACGGGGCATAGTGATTAATGAAGGGGCAGCAAATCCCCCTAAAAAGGAAAAGACGGCATCTCCCAAATGAGGCAAGGGCAAGGGCAAGAGGCCTATATCTGAGGTTCCGAAGCACAACTCCGGAAGCGAGGGAGAGTCCTTTGACTCCCAAGCTACACTTTCTAAGCCGAATGATGACCAGCCTCTACAGTCTAGGCGAGTGGAGATTCGTGCTAGGTCTCGCCCAGATTCATCAAGAGCTTCAACAGCCATCCCTCCTACAGCAGATACAGTGCCAGCTCCAGCCCCGACTGTGGTTCCTGAGCCACCATCACAGGGTCCTTCTCCCCGACTACTCAATAGACTTAAAACCGAGGGACTAAGGATGATTCTGGAGGAAAAGTTGTTGTCTACGTAAGGTTTAGTGGGCAGATACTCTGATGTGAGGGACACGCTCCAGTTTCATCGATTCGAGCAATTCACCAGTCCCCGAGGCCCCAATATTCCTACATGGGTCTGGGATTTCTACGCAGCATACGGTGACCTGGTACCCAAGGGCAAGAAGAAGGCCAGCACTTTCAGGCTGGTAGAGTCCATCATGGTATGGGGGACAGTAGTGAAATGCAGCCATGATTATATTAACGTTGCATTGGATAGGGGGATAGTTTTTTAATACCCAAATTTGGCTACCATTACGACCAATTTGGATGATCTAAAGGGCTGGCTTGCACCACTCATCTCTGACACCACCCCGAGGTAGATTGAGGTTTGCGCTCCAATTTAGAAGAAGAAGTTGAACGTAGCTGCACGATTATGGTTTGGATTCATCGGCAACTCCATTATGTCGTCTCAGAATGAGTCCATACTCTTCCATCATAAGGCAACATGCCTTGGGTCAATCATCTCTAGGAGGAGCATTGATTTAGGACTCATCATAGAGCAGGAGATGTCCATGAGGAACAAGCAGAGCCAGACGTCCCTTCCAATCCCAGTCTTGATTACAAAGTTATGTCGGTGTGCTGGAGTATCGCGTGATGAGAAGAGGCCTATTGAAGTCACTCCTACATCCTCCACAGACATCCGGCGTATAGAGGTCGAGTACACTCGGGAGGAGGCAAATAGGAGGAGAGTAGCTCTGGTGGATACATCCCCGGAGGTTGATATATATTCGATACCCGTAGAGGCTTATGTGCCTACTCTGGCCTCCAAGCCTTCAGGTACTGATACTTCCACTTACTCCCAGGCTCTTGGTACATCTACCACTTCCCAGCCCACCAGGATTACTCATGCCATGATCCTGAAGATGGGGCACTTAGCCCATTCTACGGATGTGAGGGCTACTAGATTGGAGGCTGTAGTACCATGGATGATTGAGAGTGCTATACTTGTTGCACTGACGCCCCTCCGAGGATCTATTGACACTCTCACAGCGAGAGTGGAGACTTGTGAGAGTAGACAAGGGGTAACTTCAGAGGTGACGACTTTGAAAGTCGAGGTTGCTGATTTGTGAAAGGATGTGGACTACTTGAAGTCCATAGACTTCACTTCACTTCTGGAGGCAACTGATGATGTGGATGCACCGGCTACTTTTGAGATTCCTTCGCCCACTGCCAGAGACGTGCCCATGGATTATTTGGCTGCTGATGAGTCAGAGGCAGAGACTGATGAGGAGCAGCTTAGGGAGCGATATGTTGCCGTTTACGATGATCTAACCGACCTGGAGAGTGCTATGATTGAGACTTCCCGACAGGCTTACTTGGCAGATACATCAATGATAGGCTCCAGTGGAGTAATTGTTGACGAGACACCGGGCATTGATGCCCAGACAGATGGAGCGGTTGTGTAGACAAGACCCATCTTTACCTCCCTCTCTGTTGTTTTTATTGAATTTTGGATATTTTTATTCTATTTGAGGATAAATTGCTTTTTATTTATGGTGGGGTGAGGTATTTCCATACCTACCTCTTGTGATTATGATGTTTGTTTATATATAGGGTTTTTGTGCTGAAAATCGTGTTTTGATATATCATGTTGTGGATGATTGAGCTTATGGCTCCTTGTTTTAATTGCAAACGATTTTGACCCTTCTAAAATTCTTTTGCCACCTCTTGTTGTATTTGACTGTGGTTGTTCTTGTGTAAATTTGAGTATCGGTTATGATCAATACCGATGACTTGAATAGTGCTCTTAATCGAACATAAATGAATGCACGGCTACGACGAGGCCAAATGAAGTTGCATAGACAATATGTGAACTTTTTGAATCTCGTTGTGACTAGCCGATTCTCGAATGAGTCTCTTGTGATGAATATTGCACACTAGCAAAAGTGTGGAGTCTTGTTTGATATTGGTGTCAATGCCGTGTGTGGTGAGCATTACTGTGAATCTTGTGTGGTGACACTTAGAATTTTCCCCGTTGGTCTGGTTGACTAAGTGATGTAAGCTCTTGAAATGATCTTAGGCAACAATTTTGAAGAGTGAAACAATTTGACAGTATACCTCTTTTGTGGCCAACCTTGTGAGATGTGTGAATCTGGCTTGAACACCCTTTGAGCCTTGTCTTTTTCTTGGAAGAAACGTGATGAAATGACAATCCCTCTTTACCCACTCACCCATAATCCTAATGAAAGTGTGATGTGTTTGAATAGCCAACTTAGGTCAAAAGCTTAAGTTGGGGGTGTGGTGAAAAAAGAAGGGAAATGAAGAAGTGTGAAGAAGTCCCCCTTGATCCATGGATTCGAAAAAGATGGAACCCCTCCATACAAAAAAAAAGAGAAAGAAAAAAAAAAAAAAAGTTGTGAAATAAAGTGTGAAAGTTGCAAAAGAAATGGGGTATCCAGTATTCCATGAGAAGTGAATAATGGGGTGAATTTGGAGCATGAATGAAAATGTTGAAGAAAAAAAAGGAAAGTGGTTCATACCACATTTCATGAGGATAGCAGTCACTGAGCCTAAATGACCATACCTTAACATTCAGCCCCATTACAAGCCTTGAAAAAAACTTTTTTGATCTTGAGTGAGTTGAAGCAAATGTTGATTGGAAAATAAGGGCAAACCTATGGGTGAAGTCATGCATGTGTTCATCTTTGTGAGTGTGAGTGTTGTATGTGATTCCAGAACTACAAATTGTTGGAAAATTGTGTGTGAATATGGAATCATTCTTGTGGTGAGGGCATTTGAGTACTTTTATTGAGCTTGAACTCACATTTGAAGCAAGTATTGTGAACTTGAGAGTCTTTGGTAATGGTGAGTCACAACTTGAATCTTTGAGTGCACAATTGATCCTTGTATGAGCAAACTGAGTCTTTTTGTGTGCATTCATGATTGAGTCTTTTGTAGCACTGTTTGACACATCCTTTTTGAACTGCTGAACTTGAGTTTTACTTGAGGACAAGCAAAAGTTTAAGCTGGGGGTATTGATGAGTCTGTGATTTGAACTCATTTAGGACTTTATTTATATAGATTTAGTGTCCTCAAATGCTTGTTTTGTGCAAATAACTGATGTAAAACCCTTAATTTCCAGGTACATGGATAGAGGAACAAAGCATGGACACTAACTTGCAAAAAAGGAACAAAGCAGCTAAAAGAATGAAGAAATTCAAGCATGGTGATCGTCAAGTCCATTTGGCGAATCGCCGAGTGGCCATCTACCTCGCCTAAAGTTTTAGTATGCCAAGCCCTGAAGGAAAAAAACAAGTTAGCGAGGGAAAGGAGCAGTCGGCGAATCGCTGAGTAGTTCCGCAATGCAATGTTAGATCGCCCAAAGTTACAGACCATGAGGATGTTGAATGCCAAGGCAGAAGGGCGATGAAACTGACCAAAGGGCGGATAATCGAGTGGTTCGGCGAGCCCGACTTACTTCGCCAAGTGGCTCTTCGTAGCATATTTTTGACAATTATAAATACATTTTTGAGCATTTAGTGATAGATCTTTTTTTCATATTTGGACATCTTTGAGTGAGTTTTTACTTCTGAGACAAGTTTTCTCTAGTATTCCCTAAGCTTTGGAGATTTGAAGTTTTTCACTTTTGAGAAATTGAAAATGGGTCTTTGAAATTCTTCAAGAAGGAACATTGTAAAGACTAAATCAATCTTACCCAGTTGATGGAAACACAATTTAGTAACGATTTTTACCTTTTTATGATATCTAGCTAAAATCCCAAATTTTGGGGTGTTATTATGTGATTATGGGCTGATTTAGCTTATGGGTATTCCTAATTGTTAGTTTATTTGCTATTTAGAAGTTAGTTCAATCATTAATTATAGTTTAAATTAAGAGTTGTAGTTGCAAATGCAGTTCTACCTTTGTGTTTTTGACTTGCTCGAGAGAGAGGTTTTAAAACTAAGCTTATTAATTGATGGTTAGTGGGTATTGGGTTGATATGGATTTAACTAGAGAGAGTGAATCCTAAACTCTTTTCCACACATTCAGCTCGAGAGAGTGAATGGACTAAGGTGTGGGTTGTCCTTATTTTGCATGCTTGTTGATGTTCAAGAGAAATCGACTTGATTCGGGTAAATTATTCGAGAGAAAGTTTATCTCCCCTATAGCCTAGCTTACTCACTAATATTTAGTCATTTTCTAATAGTTGAAATTATCCATTTGTGTATAATAGCCTATAACCGAATCACATCCCAAGAGCCCGTCTCATTATTGTTATTTCGTATTGTTTATTGTTGTTTGTAGTTGATAATTTTCAAAACCAAAATCCCCCATTTGACATTCGTGTCACCCCCTGATTTGAATGATGTTTTTATTCGCAAATTTCTATTCCTATGACTGATTTGAGCTTGTTCATACTTCTCTCTTGAATCTCAAATACGTATCACCCCCTGTAGGATTCGACCCCAACTCACTTAGTTCAGTTTTATACTGACTAACGATCGTTGACACTTAGAATTGAATGAAGTGTCCTTGAAACGTTAATCAGAACCCAAATTGAAAACTTTTCATCAGTTAAAAGAAAACTTAAAGTTCAATGGATTTCTTTTATTTAATAAATGAAAGTACGAACTTTTGCACATGTAATTGATCTTTTTTTCGGCGGCTAATAGCAATTTTTTTGGGTTTTTTCTTATTAATCCATCAAATTTGCAAACCTTGATAATAAAGGGAACCATAGAGGTTGTTGATGACCAAATTATCATTGAACTGATTGTGAAGTATTTTTTTTTAACTTTATAAAATTTGTTTTGACTAATTGTTGACTCGAAACCTTATTAAATGGCGGTGGCAGTCACTATTCAGTTCAATTGGATTATTTTTTTCTTTTTGTTCAATAATTATTTGAGCATGTTATTCATTATATATATATATATATGTATGTATGTACCAATTTATATAAATTAAGAATTTTTTGGTTAATAAATAGTTATCACTTAAGTGGTTTATTTATTTAAAATCGTTGAAAATTCTTTAGACTTTATACATGTGATAATATATTTTGTACTACATGAATTGAGAATTATGATTAATAAATAGAATTCACTAAAATGATCTATTTATTTTAGTCACTAGAAGATCCTCAATTTATCATGTATAAATTATTCTAAGTGAATATTAGTGGTAAATATTTATTTACTTAAATGGTGATTTGCCTTAAAATACTAGTAATGCTTAATTAATTCATGAGTAGAGATATCGAGGTTTTCACTCAAAAGAGAGAAATATATATATATATATATATATCATGGATTCTCAAGTGTATTAATTTAGAGAATAATTTGTTATATGAATATATTGAGTGTCTTAGCCAAAAGAAGGACACATCGTATGTTTCATGCTCGCGAGATAATTATAAAAAGAGAATGAAAATATGAAACATGTTATTTTAATCTTTAGCTATGTCTAAAATGATTATTTTTCAAATTTGGTCATAGTTTAGGTGGTCATGAATTTCCTGATCTCTGATTGACTTGAAATTTGATGGTTCCATCAAAAATTATTTAGATGGATTTAGGTAGTTTGTCGAATTAAAATTTGATTTGAATATGATAAAGTAATATTGTTTTAATTCCTAAAGATACTTAAACCACTTGAATTTGAATTTGATCATAGTTTTGGAAATATTTTTTTAATTCCAATTGACCTGAAATTTGGTAAGTTCATTGGTGACGGACTAGTAGTAAGAAATACTCATTGCTATGTGGTTATACTTTTGAGGCCCTTAAAATGGTTTTTAAGTCTCTCTTTAGAATTAAAATGTGATTTAGTATGAATATTATCATTTGTATCAGTTTTATTTATGTTAAATGTGGTACATGATTACACGTGAAGAGTTAACATGAATTGATATATGATAAGGATATGGATCTGATTATTTTTCTTAAATCGTTTGAATATGAATTTGATCATAGCTTTTGAACTCTGATTGATCTGAAATTCAGTAGGTTCATCAAAAACAATCAAATTGAGAATACTCATTGTTATACAATGATTTGTAATTTGAGGTGTTTAGATGATGTTTTTGGGTAAAAAAAAATTCTTGTATCTTGAAAATTATTCACCTATGATACAGTGATGATAGAGATTGTTCTCTATGGTGTTTATAACTAAATTTTAGTGAAGTATTAAGTTTATGTGTTGGCTTAGACCTTCCTCTATATCAGATGAAATTAATACAAGTCATTAAAATTTAATCTCTAATTTTGATCATCTGTATTGACTTTCCCTATCTAAGTAATGTTTGATTGGATCAATGATCTAGGGATAATGATATTCTCTTGACATAAATCAACATATAGTACTCTCCATCTGAGCTAGCTTTTGTTCTAAATTTATTGGAGTGAATATCTGACATCACATATATATGTTGCATGAGTAGTTATTTTTCATCAAAATTTATCTCTCAAGATGCATGGATATCCATGAGATGTGTTTTGAATTTTAATGTTCAATGTATACATAAACATGCTGATTTTTGAAAAATAGTATTCAGATAATGTAAATAATTTTAAAATTTTGTTCTTTATTCTTGATTCATGTATCTATTTCACAAATGCTGATATGTGATCAGAATTTTCGAACAGAAAAAAATTAAATTCTATTTTGGCCAAGCAACGTTTTCAACCAAATTGATCATAGTTTTGAATATCGAAAAAAGGGACTCTGATTGGTCTGAAATTTGGTAGATTCATAAGAACGGCCTAGTAAGAAATATTTTTGAATCGTTATATTAGTTTTTGGTCGTATTTGCCTATAGGGGTCCTTACCTTGAATTCCAAGATTGAATTGGAGTGACATATTAGTTTCATGTGTTGGCTTAGACCTTCCTCCATATCTGATGAAAATAATACAAGTCACTATGTATATAATCGCTAGTTTTGATAATCTGTATTCAGTCTCCTTAACTGAATAATATGTGATTGGATCAATATAACTAGGGTGATTTTCCCTTGACTTAAACTAACAATAGACTCTCCATCTGAGTTAGGTATGTATAAGTTTCTGGAGCGAATAATCAGTCATTGTACATGTGTATTGCATGAGTAGTTCTTCAATCTCATCGATTGGCTATTCGAGATGCATGTATATATATGTATAAATGAGCCCTGAATTTTATTATTTAAGATTATTCGACATATTATGATCTATTTAATATATTATATCTCAAATTCTCAATAGACATTATGGGCTCACTTAATACTACTCAAGTATTTTTTTCGATAGAGATAATATATTAATTCAAAAAAAATTGCATTATATATGTTCATGTTAGATGAAATTATTTTCGGCTTCTAGCTAAATAAGAGATGGACAATTAATATATTTTTCTTAAACTCTTTTGAGTTTGATAAATATGTTATCTCTTATTGTATATTGATGTATAAATTAATTGAATATTAATCTATCTCATAAGAGAAAATATCTTTTAAATTGAATGAAACGTATTTGTACGCTAGCGTCTGCGTTATTTATTGTGGATAGAACTTTGAAGTTGGTTAAAGAATGGACATAATGGTTCATTGAAAGTGAAGTCACTACCAACATGTGAGTCATGTTTAGAAAGAAAAATTACTAAGAGACTTTTCCCTCTTAAAAAGGAAATAAAGGTAGTGATAAGTTATAATTAATCTATTCTGATTTGTGTGGTAAATGATCACTCACACAAGAAGTGAATTTGAGTATTCTGATATTTTTAGAAGGTTACTCATGATATGAATATATATTTTTGATGTTTTATAAGTCTGAATGTCTTGATAAACTCAAAATATTTTAAGACAAATGAAAATAGCTTCATGTAAAATATATAAAGTCATTTCAATCTGATTGTAGTGATGTATACCTATCTGCAGAGCTGATGAGTCACTTATCTGATAGAATAATTGCATTTCAATTGTCTACACCAGACACTCTATAATAGATTCGTGTAAAAGATAAAAGAAATAGACTCTTATGAAGATGATAAGATTAATGATTGGCTTATTTCGTTGTTGTTTTGTTTCTTTTGGGATATGTTCTAAGAACTACTTATCACATTTGAATTCAATTCCTTTCAAATCAGGAATGCAATGTGTGTGTGTTAATTGGATATTCAAAAAGAATGAAAGAAGGTTTATTTCATTATCCTAAAGAAAATAATGCAATTGTTAAGACAATTGTCAGTTTTCTAAAAAAGGACTATTTAGTAATCTATTTTCCTAAAAGTAAATTAGTTTTACGAAAACTGAACAAAGAAATAACTAATGAGTCAGTTGTAAATTCAGACGCTCAAGAACATCTAATCGGTATGTGAGAATTGACGTTCCATTGCATTTAAGTAGTGGGAGAAATGTTACTAGACATAAGAAAACTACTACCTTAAGTAGTGGGAGTGATGTTGGGCAAATTAAAGAACACTACATGAAAAAGTTGCTAATATTTCAATATCAAAATATTTTGAGAAAATTATTAAGACTCAAGAACATGAAAATGTGACTATTGTAGTAGTACTTAGTCTTAGTGGGAAAATCAGAACGAAGATTGATTGGTTTTGTATGTTTAACAGGACTTTCATGATAAAACTCCACTAAAGAAGTAAACTTTTGAAAGGTTTCATAATGGGTCTTTGAAGATCTTATACAAAGTCGATAAGTTATGACTCAGCACTACTAGACGAAGTTGCATAAGAAAACAACTTGGTAATATCCTTTTGATAAGAAATATAAAAGAAATATATGTGAAAATTATAAATGCATTGTTAACAGTCTAAGTGGGAGATTGTTAGGGTATATACTATTAATCATGTATTTAGAAATAGTATTCTAACAATTTTCAAGAATAAATATCTTAGTAGGACATTGTTAGGGTATATATTATTAACCATGGATTTAGATATAGTACATTCTAACAATCGTGATGGTTAAAAGTCTAAGTGGGAGATTGTTGGAATATATACTATTAACCATGTGTTTAGATATACTATTTATTATAGAATAATTATTTATTCATTTTTAATAGATCATATAGTCGTTTATGGTGTCTGTTTACTTATATAGTAGATGATTTAGTGTATAGAGTTTAAGCTTATACACAGAGGATTAAATCATCGATTCTTATAAGTATAAAGTTATTTGTTCACAATCTAAGATGGAAATTGGACATGCCATCGGTACAATTGTAGCACAAGATTCTATGTAGTTTATCTTGATTATGGGAATGGTATAGTTTCAATTTCTTGTGCTAATGCATTTTGTATGTTCGGGACCAAGTAGAGATAGTTGCTTTAGACTGACTGACAAAAACATATTCTCTAAACTATTAGATGTACTTATATTCTTAATCCTGATATAACTATTATGATCCATATATGTTAATTTTCATTTCGATTTATTAAAAGTGAGATTTTAAGATGGGTCAATATACCTGATAGATTGGATGATGATAATATATATATTGGTGAAATAATAAGTTAGTTGACGGAATCCATGTCTCGATATAGAGATTGATAATATGTCTTTTTTAGAAGCTTAAAAAATTTCATCGTGTCAAACCTTGCAAGTGAATTTATGAATCCGACACATGAAATACGTTAAGTAATTCTCTAAAGGAAATTGATCATTGAATTAAGTTCGTCAGTAATTTAATTTATTGATTAGTATCTGTAATCTTAACATGGGGAATTACATGTGTTTAATGAGAAATTTCGAAATATAAATAGAGGAGTGCAATTATGAATTTCTAGGGGAATGATTTGTAATTTATTATGATAAAAATAATTCAATTTAATTATTTGAAATTATTTCCATAATAGGAAGTCTCAGTAATTAATTATGTGGTCCCTACCGTGTCCATATTTAACTAGAACTCAGAGTCTATTCTAAAGGGAAAAGGGAGAAGTATGTGTCTTTCTCTATTCTAAGGAAAGTGAGAAGTGTGTGTTTTTCTCTATTCTAAGGCAAGGCAGAAGTATGTAAGGGAGAAGAACATGACTTTTTATATTCTAAAGAAAGGGAGAAGAACATGACTTTTTATATTCTAAAGAAAGGGAGAAGAACATGACTTTTTATATTCTAAAGAAAGGGAGATGTACATAGGAAATACATGGTATTCCTTCTTCTTGGACTTGTAAGAATCTCTATAAATAGGGATTCTTCTAACCCTTGAAAGAAGATAACTTTTATATAAAATACTTGCCCACCCAAGTATTAAGAGAGTTCGAAAGTGAATTTGAAATCACTGTAGAAGACCGCAGAACTGTGGTCTAGTTTGTGGATTCGCTTGAAGGTTCTAGCTTGTCGCCTAGCTTGTGAATTCGCTTGAAGGTATTTGTTCACGCTTTAAGAGATAATTCTTGAATTAAATTTCAGAAAGTGTATGTGGTCTAACATGATTGTACTTGTTCTAGCATAAACTATGATATGTTTTCGATGTGCATATAATTTTCCAACCGTTTGTGTTTGGTTCCCCAAGTCCAAGCCTTCTCGACTCTTTCATAATGACTTGAGAGGTTTTTCACATATAAAAATCTCCGATTTAACATTGGATTTCAAATTTTTTAAGATATAGTTGAGTGATTGATGTATGACCATGAGGCACCTTGATCCAGTACGTGCTTAAGTTGCGTTATGCCAAAGTTGAACACAGAAAAGGACTGTGAAAATCTCCAACTTTTATATAGTTTAACCTTGCAGTCTTTTTAAAGCTTGTTTTTTAGTAATATATGGCTAACACTATTTAGAAAATCACACAACACCAAAAATAATTATGTGATAGTATGTTAAAGTGGAAATATTAGCTGTTAAAATCAAAGTTGTGCTCCTGCTCCTGTTCAAGAAAATTTCACTTAAAAGAATCTCCACATGTCTTCAATATCAAAGTTAAGAACCAAAATCTATCAGCAAAAATGGATTTAAAATCAGAAAATCCGAAGAGAAAGCTCTGCTACTATGGGAAGGGAATGTAACAGAGGAGCAATTTGAAACAAACCCACCAGAAGAATGTAAACAATCACCGAAAAATAGTATCGCAAACCGAATTTTTTTTTGAACCTTAACAAGTAATCTGTCTGATTTTTTGAATCATTCATGTGTTTCCTAGTTTCGTAAAAATTTTGGGTCTAATGTTCTTCCATACTAGAAAATATCAGAAAAAGTAAAATAGAAAGCAAGATTTAGTAAAAAAATGGAAAGCAAAGAAATGAAGAAAAAGAATATCAAACCAGAAGAGGAATAGATTTCACAGAAAGGAACCACACTTTTTTCTTGTTCTTGACAGAAGACTTGCAAAGTACCAAAATGAGAGGTAAATGTTAGGTACCTTTTGAATTCTTTTTAAGATTTTTTTAGTAGCAGTAGGTGGTAAGCCACGTGGATCTTTTTTTGGGTCTTAAATATGTGGAAGCCGAGGAAAGGTAATAGGCAAAGAACGTTAGATAGGATTGTGAAAAGGTAAATGACTAACGTGTCCTTTTAAAATGCCTAACAACACAAACTCAAACTCAAAGTATCGAAATCCAAACCACCATCCAATTAAACAATAAAGGCTCTCTCAAAGCTAATCATGTTGTGTGAATTCTTATCTAGGAACGTTTACCAAAAATATTGACCGAAGTCAAACTTTAGTTAAAATTTCAAAGTTAAAATATCTAACGACACAAATTCAAACAAGTAGATACATATGTCCTACGTGGCAATAATACGCATAAGACGTCATGTAGGACGTCACATAAGACAAATGTGTCTATTTGTTCAATTTATATAAATTTAAGTATCTATTTATATACCGTCAAAATTTGAAGCTACAAATATCAACTAAAGTCAAGTTAAATGGCACACTTTTTCTCTTGTTCTCAACAAAAAGACTTGACAAGTACCGAAATGAGAGGTAAATGTTAGGGACCTTTTGGATTCTTTTTCAAAAAAAAATTTAGCAGCAGGTGGTAAGCCCGAAGGGCACCACATGGATCTTTTTTTGGGTCTTAAATACGTGGAAGCCAAGGAAAGATAACAGGCGAAGAAT
Source organism: Solanum piurae (assembly GCA_029582685.1). NCBI lineage: Eukaryota > Viridiplantae > Streptophyta > Magnoliopsida > Solanales > Solanaceae > Solanum > Solanum piurae. The sequence goes on from JAJOOO010024016.1 coordinate 19,526, forward strand.
GTTAGATAGGATTGTGAAAAGGTAAATGACTAACATGCCCTTCTCGTCGTCTGAAAGACCCACATTTATAATAAGGATAAAGGATTTAAGAGTCCTTTAAAGATCTAAGGAATTTGTAAGAGTTGTGAGACTCTACTCAACGTAGACATAATAGAAGTGTGAAACATGTAGTACAAATATAATAATTACAAAAGTATAATTATCATATTGATACTAAAAAATATCTCAATAGACCTACGTGACAAGAAAAATATAAAGAATATTAACATAGTTTCTTATGAGACGTAAAATTTAAAATGGTGACCTATAAATAGGAACAGAGAGAGTAAGTGTATTTTGTTTTCTTAAGAAATCTATTTGGCGTGAATCTAAATTATTCAAGCAAATAAATTTCAAATATCAAATGATTAAACATAGAAAAGTTTCCAATGATTTGAAATTATATTGGTAAGAAAGAATGGTAGGCAGTCCAGTTATATTGGTGTGGCATCAGAGTAAGGAAGATGGAGGAAGAAGGTGACTTAAAGCTCAAGGAATATAGCTAGAGTTGTCTCAAGTAATGATGTTCATTTTTGATAGAGGGAAAAGCCCCGTGCTCAAGTACGGGCCCAAGATAGGACGTTTGTTATGTATAAATTATTCATTCAACTATATAGACCACAATTTCAAGGAAAACGAAAAGGAGGGTGCTTAAGAAGTTATTAGGACTATCCTTTGCTTTTGAAATCTATTAGTATCAACTCTTCAAATCTTTGTACATGTGTACTTTTCTGTGCAAAGATTACCATTTCTTGTTTCTGCAAATTATTGTGAAGTGCATACATCAAAAGATTAGAATTAGAATAATGCATTGACAGTAACGTTATCAAAATATAATACATATTGACACTAAATCTCATAATGTACACAGTCAATACACATAATGCTACAATGGAGAGATTATTAATGAACGTGTCTTCAGGAGGATTTGAGTAAGCTATGTCATACTCAGAATTATTGTTTAACCCACAAGGTTTTCACGAATACTGTTGTATTAGAGACCAAAATAGAGATTAACGTTATTTCACCCATCATCTTCCCTGCTCTTGAGTCTTGAGCTTTCACAATTCATAGGAACTCCAAATATTTTAATTTTCTATCCATATGATCTCTGAAATAAATGGAGAGAGAGAATATAGTAGTCAATCAGATCTTATACCTTACTAATAAATGATTCCAGGCCCCTTCCATGTGAGAAAAAGTCAGTTATCAATTACTTTTGACGTTTCTGCCTGAAGATACTTGAGCAAAGATTTGTTTCGAAATGACTCTTACAGATGTTTAATAATCTACAAAGAAAAAATGGCAACTCAAGCAAAATAAGACATGATAAGAAAAGAAAATCAATCAACAAACTAATCACATACAAATTAACTTTGTCACGCCCCGAGCTACCCCGAGAAGCGGACACGGAACCTAGGATCACGAGTGACCCCAAGCTAACCCTACTACATAACATAAGCATACTATGATAACAAAACTGATGCAGAAGCTAAATATCATGAAAATGAAAGTGATGGGGAATACTCATCCTAAAACTGAATATATGAAATCTAAGAAGAGTTCAATAACAAATGAAACATCAAACTCAATTACTAAGTTGAATCTTACTATGTCTGAAAGTTGCCTCTAACTGACTAGAAGTGCTGGGACATGCCCCAACAAAATCTAGCAAAACTGAAACTAAGACTGAAGAACTAAAATGATAACATGACTGTTGTCCTCGAAGAATGAGGACTCACAACTGATGTTGCTGAGCTGGAGATCGGGAATCGATCTATGTGTGTTTTGGAGGCTGAGAATCTAGACCTACATCACGAGAAGATGTAGCGCAGAGTATGCGTCAGTACTTGAAAGGTACTGAGCATGCAGGATAGAGTAAATTTGAAATAAACATATAATTGAACAAGCAATAAAGCAAGGATATAATCTGAACATGATATATAAATACTGAATACTGAGCTAACTAAATGCAATGACCAAATTTATAACATGATGAGACTGAATACTGATTGTACTGTAAATGTGGTCAATGCAATACAGTCTGACTGAACTGTGGGAGCTACTAATAACCGAAAATAAAACCACATGAGCTAAATATGGAGTCCGATGTATACGCCCCATCGAGAGAACCCAATATACTCTGCCACAGGTATAGAGGCATCACTGGCGTGATTACTAAATGATGCCCACGGAGGGGACTTACAACCTACATGGCTCATAGTTTTGGGACTATACGGGTTACTGACCCTAGTCCAACTCAGTATTATGCTACTCCCAATAGATTAAGTGTTTAACACATTATGACTGAATTACTATAATATACTGGATAGCTCAAAACTGACATGCAAACTGAGAATGCAACATTATTAAACTGATAATGACACATTCAAAAACTAAGGCATGTATATCTGTAATAACTGAAATATCTGACCTAGCATGTGTAATTCAAGAAATAAAGAACTACATATCTAGGGTTCTGAAATTCATGCAAGAAACGAAATAATAACATGATAATCTGATTTAGAACATTAAAATACCTAGTTCATGATAATCTGCTGAAGTTCTAGAAACCGTAGGTCTAGTTATCATAAGGGAATCAAGACTCTGACTGAATTCTAGGGACCTAATGGGTGAAAGGAACCCACTAGTGAAATCCCACATACCTGGTGATGAATTCCACGGAGAAATCTTTCATTTCAGTGCTGGAATAGATGGAATCTTGTTGCGTTCTTGAACTATGACTTCTATCTCCTCTTACGCTCTAATTTTTCTAAGTTTTTATGAAAGATTAAACTTAGGTAAGTTCTAGTTATGTTTCTAGGCTAAAACTAACCAAAACCACGTAGTTTAGGGATTAAACGACGTAGTTTAGGTGTCTGATGAGTCCACAGATTGGACTCATTTAGGGCTTTATTTTAATAGAAATTGTGTCCTTAAATGCTTATTTTATCTCAATATCTGATGAAAACCTTTAAGTTTCAGGTATTTGAAGTTTGAAGGAATGCATGGACACTACTTCATAAAAAGGAACGAAAAGGCTGAAAGAACGAGAAAGTGAAGGCCTGAGGATCGCCAAGCATACTTGGCGAATCGCCAAAGAGATGCACTCCGCCCTTTGTTTCAGTACGCGAAACCCTGAAGGAAGTGGATCAAAAGGCGATTAAAAGAGCAGTCGGCATGTCGCCGAATAGTTCCGCAAAGCAGTACTATGTCGCCCAATGACACAGAGCACAATGATGCCGAAGGACGGTGCAAGGCGGTGATGAACTACACCAAAGGGCGAATCGCAGAGTTGATCGACGATTCTGACTAATGTCGCCGAGTGATCCGCCACAACATATATTTTTTAAAACTATAAATACTCATTGAGAGTTATAGCTTAGTATCAGATTTTAGAAAGAGACGTTAGTGTAAATTTTAGACAATATAATTTTTAGTACTTTTTACTCTCAAGTTTGGAGAGGGTTTTGGAAAACTTGAAGAAAAGAGTTCATCTTCCCCAA
>JAJOOO010024017.1:0-20273 GCA_029582685.1 Solanum piurae
TTTGCGGAAGATGATCTAGAACAGAGATCTCTGCTCTGATACCATGATAAGTTGTGAATCTAAACACTCAATTGAGTTTAACATTCATGAACTTTGATCTAAACTTACAGATCTATGAAAGTGTATCTAGAGAAGAAAGAAGACTATATTCATTATTGATAAAATGAACAGAAGAATAGTGTATTTATACAAGATGATCACTCATTCTAATTGTTATGAAGCATAACAAACTTACTGTACTTTTTAACTAACTTCTTATGAGCGCTAATCACCTAGCTGTTAGGCCCACAGTAACTAACTGAACTAACCATATTATTGACTTCAACATACATAATCATGTATAAATACGTAGTATATTCTTTCATAGAAGAAGGTTCAAACCCTACCTAGTTTCACTCTGATTTATTTTACGATAGATCTTCAATCCAAAAAGATAAACAAATTATTTCATTTCCTCCCCAAATAATGTCCTAAGTTTTGAAAAAGAGAAGAAAAAAAAATAGGCAAATTACACTTTACACTAATTTTCAGTAAGTTAGAATTTGTATGGCACAAAATGAGAATATATCCATATATACATACAAACAAGTGAAACTAAGCTACTAGAGCTAGTGTGTAATGTCTTGTAATGGTGACAACTCAAGATGAAAAGGAACAAAATTTTAGGCTCAATCTTCAAAGTATAACATACACACATGAAAATTATTTTCCTTTTGAAGTGATGTATGGTCATATTGACCCTTATATTTGTACCATCACACATAAAGGCAAAGTTATATATACTAAACTCAGGATTCATATGAACTTAATAATTTTTGTTTAGATTTTATATTTATATTAAAAGAATTATTAAATATATATAAATATTTAATTACAATTCAATAACTAAAATAAGTTATAGATTTAATTAGTGACAAGTTCATAACTCATAACTTTTATATTCCGAGTCCTCCCATGACAACTTTTATATACTCAATATATATATATATATATATATATATATATATATATATATAGATAGATAGATAATTTATTCATAATTTAAAAGACTACATTTTATAAATGGTAATGTTTAAAGTTCTAACTTTAAAAAGATGCATAGAAAGATGTCACTATATATGGAGCTTATTCTAAGCAAAAACACTTGTTACCAAAATACACACATGAAGTCCATTTTGTAGGGAAAGTAACTTTCACCACGTGAAGTTTGAAAAATTAAGTACATTGAATGCATGCATTAATTCCAAGCTTATAAAAAAGCATTTACCTTTGAGGGAAAAGTGACAAGACATTGCCTCCTACCATATTATTATCATGTTCTTGGAAGAGTTCACTATTTTTAGAGTTAAAGAAAAGGAAGTTGGGGGAGGGGGGTGACTAGGGCTTTAAAAATATTAATCTTGATAAAAGGATATTAGGATTTAAGTTATAAATTGTCACAATCCACATTCACGACATATATTGTCTACTTTGAACTTGAGTCCGCACGAATTTGTTTCAAGCTGCATCATACCAACTCCTACAAGTATGTGTATAATGTGAATTTGAATTATACCTTTACAGAGTTCTTTACTTTGTTTAATGACATGTGTAGCTTATTTTTAGAAATTTATCAACCTAAAAGTTTGCCTACTGTTGATCTTGCTTGACTCACCTTCACCAGCTTGCCTTTCAACGAGCGCATCACAAATATATTTACATTGATATTATTTTTTAAAAAAAACTATTAGTGTAGAATACATGTGATTGCATGTTCGTTATCACTTTTATCAAGTTACTAATTGATGTTCATCATAGTGATTTACCTAATTTAATTTAATACTAATTACACTGACACTTCAACTTTTTATTTGTATAAAAATTAAGATAATATAATAACAAATCGAAACAATACATTCATCATATTTACTCCTCAATTCATCATTTATACTTTTGTTCATAATTTTTGTTCTTTAGAATTAATAACTTTTTTTGCAAAATATATATATTTGCAATATAATAAACATCTCATAAATTATGTCTTTTCTAGGCAAAAATTTACAATTTTTCGTGTGTTTTTTTCGTCACAATTTCAGAAGAGGTACGTCATCAAATCAAGTGGCAAACCTTTTGGGAAAGTGAGTCAATCAATTTTATAATCCTTTATAAATTATTCCTAATACTAAATTTTTTACAAGAGAATTATATTTTTATACATATAAAAAATATAAAAATTACACATAAAAGATATGTGCAATATTATTTTATTTTATTTTATTCATTTTCTTTATCTATTTCCTCTTTTTATAACTTTAAAGTTATTTTTATAGGATAACACGAAAACAAAGAAAAATGTTTCTATTATCCATGACATCCATCTATATTCATAATTTATACCCTCTCTATTTACTAACTTAAAAATAGTCGTTCCGTTCCTTTTTAGAGTATATGTCATCATTATTATAAATAGTTGGTTCATATTATTGTCATTTCATAATAAAATCAATGCATAAATTACAATATTCTTCCTATTTTACCCTTGTAAGTTATTAGCCTTGAAAATATATATTTGACCAACATAGAAATACTAAGTGAATAATTCATGTTCATTGGTCAAATTAATTCATCAAAATAAATTAATTCATATTCATTGATTGAAAAGTTGAGTTAAAAAAATAATTAAATAAGGATAGAATAGTAAACTTACTTAATTTTTTAATGCACGTGAAATAAAAAAATGGTGACATATAAATAGAAACGAAGGGAATATTTATTAGAAAGAAAAGAGTATGGAACAATAATATATATATATATATATATATATATATATTCCGAACAGAAAATAAAAAAAATGAACAAGAAGATAAGGGGGCAAATAACTTTTTAAAATTCGATCGATATAAATATAACATGAAAATAAAGGAAATAAACAAGAAGATAAGGGGCAAAAAAAACTTTTTAAAATTCGGTCGATATAAATATAACATTTTTGCGAAGAATATTTTTGACTAATCACAATTGGACAATAAATATGATGTGGAAATATCAAGAAAAACGTTAAAAGGTTTTAAAAGGACAATAAATATGTTTAAAGAAAAACTTGAGATTCTCAACAAATCAAATTAAAATGTGAAAAAAAAAAAAGATGACAAAGAAACCTTTTGCTTTTCTTAAAGTCAATTACATCAAATATTTCTGAGCAAACTCTTTTTTTCAAATTGATATTTATTTAAAGTTATGTCGGCAATAACTTGAAAATTTAGGGGTCAAAAATAAAAAATTATTGATATAATTAATTCAGTGGGGAACTGAGGACTAAGTTGAAAAAAATAAATTATTCCTTTCATCTCAAATTATTTGTCACAGTTTTAATTATTTTACCTTGATTTTATTGTTTAATAGTTACTTTTAAAAAAATATATATATATATATATGTTGAATTACTAAATACAAAATTAAAGGTTATATTTAAATCATTTTTAGAATTACATTCTCCGAATATGCACAATTTAACATAACACATATTTAGTGGGACAGTTCAACAATTAAGTTTGTGAAAATTTACAAGAAAAAAATAAAGATATTTTGAATTAAATGTTATAGTCATAGTTTATTTTAATTGTAATTCGCAGCAAATATCCCTTTTTTTGCCATCTGATTCGATATACAATTAGCCATTTTGGTATACAATTAACTATTTTATACATTTCGCTAGAAAATGTATAAAATACGTTTGTGTTTGTATAGAGCGAGAAAAAAGATTATATACAAATATAAATACATATATTTTTGTCCTATACACTTATAATTATACACATACATATCTTATTATATGAATTACAATGTATAAATGAATTTATACAAAACTGAACAATTTGTATAAAATTGGATGTTTGTAGCGAATTATACAAATCAAAAGTTCCATAACAAACATAAAATTTGCTATGGAGCGCAATTATGCAAATTATAGCTATAACATACAAATATGATTTTTATGTTTGCTATATGTGAAAGTTGCTCAAAGTTAAATTAGCAAATTAAATTTTGTTGAAATTCCCGGACTAAAATGCAAATTCATGTTTAGTTGAATAATTATAAAAATGAACCTCTATTTTAATTATTGCATGTTCAATTTTTTAAGATTCATTTATATTGAAAAGTATTTTAAAAAATAATAATAATATATATATTGAAAAATAATAATTTATATTTAGTAATGAGTAAAATTTAGTTTTAGCAAACATAAAAATAATATTTGTATGCTATATCTATAGTTTGTATAATTGCGCTCCATAGCAAATTTTATGTTTGCTATGCCTATTAATATGTATATTTCGGTATACATATACAAAAGAATCAATTGTATAATTTGTGTTTGTATAAAGTGAGAAAGAGAGAAAGACAAAAGAAAACTGGGTAGGAAAGATATGTATTTATATAATTATAAGTGTATAGAACGAAAATATATGTATTTGTATTTGTATATACAATTTTCTCTCTCTTTATACAAACACAATTTATACATTTGTGTTTGTATAAAAATGAGAGAGACGAGCGAGAGTGGCGAACGAAAAGATATGTATATATACATTTTTCTCTCGCTTTATACTAACACAAAAGAATTTTATACATTTGTGTTTGTATAAAGTGAGAGAGGCGAGGGAGAGACTGGTAGCGAGAAATGGAGAGTGGCGAGCGAGAAATTCAAGGGAGAGAGGCGAATGGCAGTTATTTGCTACGAGTTATAATTAAATCAAACCGTAGTTATATCATTAATTTGAATTAATAGTTTATTATTTTATACAATTTTCCCTTTTATAAACTCTTTTTTTAATAATTAAACAAATACTTTAAACTTAGTCAAAATTTCAAAAATACTTTGGAAGAAAAAAAATATTCTTTTGAAAAAATATTCAATCAAATACATTTAACTCTGTATTTGATTGGCTGAGTGCCTTTTGCTCACGTGCTCCCAATTGATGTGTTTCTTCTTTGAATTTTACTTCAATAATTGTTGTAATGATGATTTCCATAGTCAGAAAAGTTTTGAGATTAAATTTATCTTTTATGTATATATAGTAAATGTTGATTTTTTTTCGTATGTGTTTACTTTATACTTTTTAATTCTTTAATGAAAATTTTGATTTTGCCACTAATCATAAATCCAACTTTGTTAAATACCCCTAGTGTAGACACTTCTTATGGTAGTAAATAATAAACTTTTGAATCTTATGATCTTACACTAAAGATAAATAAAATGTCTCTGTTCACTTTTACTTAATTTGTCCATTATTTTAATTTTTTATTTTTTTTCACTTGATATCAGTCATTATTATTTTTTAAAGAACATGTAAATTTAAAGTAAAGAAGTAAAAGTGAACGGAGGGTGCACCGTTGTATATATATATATGATGGCATGCAAATTCCAAAGGAGATTAAAGAAAACCCTGATCCCCTTTTTGTGGGGGATGGGGGCTGTCATGTGCACGTGACTTATCATTTTTATAAACCATCTAATTATTATTATTAATATTATTATTATAAAATAATAATAATAATAATAATAATAATAATAATAATAGTAAAAAATAACTAAAAGTTCACCAAATCATTACGTTACAATATTTGCATGCATGCATGGCCAAATTAAAAATAAACTCATTATTATCAGAGAAATAAAATATAATTACTATAATATAAGTAAAGACTAATTAATATTATAAGAAAGTGAAAGGATATATTGGAGATTGAAATTCTCCGATTATTCTGGCCCAGCTTTTGACTTTCTTTTCTACTACTTTTCCTAATTTATGCATCAATTTTTTTTTAAAAAAAACAATTACCAATGGGACATAAAATATTTATGCATAAAAAACAATTATCAATGGGACGTCCCAACAACATTTATATTCCCTCTAAATTTAGTCCCTATTTATTTTTCACCTTTATGTGTTTACCCCACTTGTCTCTTGTTTCTTGGCTACCACAAGGAAACCCACCCCCCCCCCACCCCGACCCCCATTTCTAAAAAAAAAAGAAGTCTCAAATGCTTTAATTTTTAACATATAGAGTTCGATAAGTTTGATCAAGACACTAAAAATATTATTTTTGATTTAAAGGATCTAAATTATTAAATGCATATTTAAGGAATTATTTTTGTTAATTTATAAAAAAATTAAAGGATCAAAATTGTTAAAGAAACTATTTTAAATCACCTCTCAAACATAAAGAGACCATTTTAGTCATTTTCTCGTCTAATATGATACATATAAGTTTGATCAGACACTAAAAATATTTATTTATTTATTTTAGGGATCTAAATTATTAAATGCATATTTAAGGAATCATTTTTTGTTAATTTATGATAAATTTAAAGGATAAAATTGTTAAGAAACTATTTTAAATCACCTCTCAAACAGAGACCATTTTAGTCATTTTGTCGTCTAATACGATACATATCCTTACATATATTATTATTATTATCACTATTACTTAATAAGATAATTTTGTACGAATTTGCGTAGATACTGAATATGAATAAAATTTTACTATTCTAATTTGTAGAATAGAAGTCCTATTTAATAAATTGTCCTACTGATTTTCTTTTTTCACTTTTAATTAAAAAAATCGCTAGATATATTGTCTAATGATATAAAATTTATAAAATGAAAAAACAAACAAAAAAAAGGAGCAAATCAACTTTTAAGATTACCAAAATCCATAAGGGGCTTTTGAAAGGTCCGTGTTCCGCTCCCATTTGTACTTGCTATATTAATTTTTTTAATTAAGTGTCAAATATTCGTGTAGGATCTTCGTTAATTTATATTTTCGTTGCATAAAATTCAAGAAAAAATTGCTTTTAATAATAATAATAAAAATACTATTAAGGACTTGAATTTGAAACCTCCTATAAAGAATAAGGATAATATTCATTTCACCACAACTAAGGTGACATTAAAAGAATAAGAAAAATAAATAGAGTTTAAAGTGATCTATAATGTGAGGATGATAAATTTATAATTTTATGTTGTTTTTATCTAATAGTCTTAAAAGTAAAAAAAAAGTTATATTTAAAAAAGACTTATTTATAAATATTTTTTCAAGCATCCTAATAATTAAAAAAATAAAATAAAATAAAAATTTATATATATACACTAACGATGTATATATCTTTAAAAACTCAAACAATTTAAATTATTCCCATAAAAAGTAAAACTGGTACTAACTTTCTATAAAGTAACTTTAAAAAATAATAATGACAGAAGTGTCATTTCTTTTTTGTAGCATAGACTCTTTATTTTTACCCTGTTTTTATTCCGTTTTTGCTTTTTTATTTTTATTTTTGCTTGGAGGAATAAAATATAGAAAATAGCAAAATTTTATCAAAATAAAATCTTGTTTCGTCAAAAATTAATTTTATGTTATAGATACTTATGACCTCCTTTTTATATTAGTCATAAATAAAATATTATCGAGATAAACAAAACATATAAAAGAGTTGCATAACATTATACATTCTTTAAATGGAAATTATAAGGAAGTATAATATTGAAAGAGAATTTAATATTGTAAATTTGTAATTATCTTATCTTATAAATGAATTAATTGACTTAATTCAGTAACTATTTTTACTCAATGGTGACATAAATGATCATCTTATTCCTATTTGTTTATTGAAAAAACAAAACAATCTTTACTTTTTGGGTATTACTATGACCTACAAACACTAAAGTTGCTTTAAAAAATTGTGCTAACTTTCTGATTTTCCAAAAAAGAATATAATAACGACATAGAAGGTTGTTATAAGTCAACAACATCTCTAAAAGAATCCCACATATATATTATTTTTTTGCAAAGAAAGAATTATAATCATGTGAAAACTGAAAATGCTTGGCCATTAGTGAGACTTTTGTTTGTTTTTATCTTTAATAAAATAAAATAAAATATACAATCATAAATAAAAATTTGAACTATTTTTATAAGCAAAAATAAAGACCCTCATTGATAAGTATTAAAAATTAGTCTCTAGAAAGAAATAGGCAAAACATTTAGAAATCAAGTATTAAAAATACCTCTAAATTTAGCATAAATTATTAATTTAGTTTTTAAATTATTGAGAGCCTTAAAGACACACTTGTACTTGACTAACTAAACTTAAATACACATCCGTTATGTTGTAGGAGTATGTGACTCTTAATAAACAACTGAGAGAAGTGCTGAAAACACTCATAGACTTGACAAAAAAATTAAGAGTGTATTTGACTCATATTGCAAGATCGGAGGTAAATTTAAGTTCAATTGGTCAAATAAAGAGATATTTTTAAGGCTGTCAATATTTCAAAATTGAAACTAATAATTCACGCCTAATTTAGGAATGTTTTTAATACTTCTCTCGGACATTTATGATATATGGTCCAAAATATTTTTTTTTGGTTCAAAAAAATTGTTTAGTGACATTTTGAAAAAAATTAAATAACTTTTTCATAACAATAAATAATTTAATAATTGTAAATACAATAAAGTAACTTCCAAAAAATTGTACAATCCATCGTAAGAAAAGAATAATTGACGTTCTGCACTGCACGTACTTCTATGCTTTGACTATTGTACAAACACCATCAAATCAATAATGCTCTCAAATTTACTATTTCTCATACAATTTTAGAATTTATTTATCGTATTTTAAGAGATAAATCAAGTTAATCTGAATACAAAATAATTAATTTCGAAAGAAAAAAACAGATCTCCTTTTTACTCAATTTTATAATAATTTTTTATATTTCTTTCATCTAATTTAAGTATCTTGCTTTTATTTATGATCTGTTGTATAAAGAGTGCATTTTAAAAAAAATAAATATTTAGTAAATTTTTCAATTTCAACATTCTACCTAACGAGTTTAACCTCATCAGATTTAAAGAATTACATTATTTTTTTAATTTCAGATAATAAAATTTAAAAAAATTCCTAATTTATATTTTATATTTGTGTTCAGTCAAACTAAGAATCTTAAATTGTGACGTAAAAAATAATTATATGAGGGGTTGTCTCAAAACCCTAGACATTAATTTGAATTTTCACGTGGAGTTTTTGTTTGTTTTGTTTTAGTTGTACTCAAGAAACTTCCAATTATTTCTTTTTGCTGATTTTTATGTTCAGACAAATAAACCAATATTAAGCTCCAATCACTGCAGTTAGTGTTTGTTTCTTGTCTCATGAAAAAATAAAATCGAGACAAATTTAGCTGCATATCCATTTATTTATTATTGTTTGATTTGCAAAATGTGGATAAATAATATAATGTTGAGTTAATAATGATGAATGGAGATTATTAAATAATAATAATACATTATTCAATAATAATATTGGTTACGGATTCATATGAATTCAATATTTTTTGTTTCAAACTTCGTATGATAAGGTTGGATTTAGTAGAGAAATTACAGATTCATGAAATTCATTATTATTTATCCATAACAAATATATATTAATTACCCAATATAATTTACAAATTATTTATAAATATTTGATTATATAAATTCAAGTATTATAATAATAGTAATTTGATTTGATATAAAAATTAATAATCTTTAAATTCAAAATTTGCCTCTGGTGTATATACTAAGAATTCTACATATACTAAAAATTCACTAAATATCTATATATAAATAGTTTCTTTATTTCCAGTTTCTCACTTCAAAATAAAAAATAATAATTAAAGAATCATCGTCCAACCGAAAGAATAATTTAGGTCAAGTGAAAAATCAAGAAGAATTAGCTACGTACCTAAATTGGATTCACTAGAGACATGTACCAATTTTGTGGAACTAATTAGGCCCCGTTTAAACATGATGTAAAATTAGTGATTTGAAATTAAATTAATTTAGATTTGACGATTATTTCCACTTGAAATCTGGATCTTTAAAAGTTGTATTTTTTCCTTATAGATATGAAAACTCCACAAATTGTCAAAAATCATCAAATTTCTTTTATTATAATATAATCTTACCAAATAAGTAAATAGTGAAATATTCCAAGACATCATGACATTGATAAATCATATATCTCTACGCAAAATAAATTACACTAATGAAGTAGCCATTACAATTAATTCCTTTCAAAAGTATAAACATGTTTGTAAAGTCTCAAAAAGAAATTTAAAGAATAAATTAATAAAATTATTTTTTTATTTAATTTGTTATTTTTTAAATAAAATAAACAACTAATACAAAACGGAAGGACTAAACTACCCTCTTTTAAGATTGAGAGGCCACTTTTTGAAAAGGCTAAATTTATGGGGGTGGGGATATACTAGGACATTGTGGGGTTAATTGGAAAGAATTAAAAGGATAAAAGAGGGAAAGTATATTGACCAAAATAAAAATCCCTTCTGAGAAGAGAATATATGAGACTGAAAGAACAAAGAAATTAAAAAAAATAAAATAAAAAAAAATTAAATATTAAAATCATTTTCTCTACTATTTTAAGCTTGTCATTTTTTGCTGCATTCTTTTGTACTATTTCCTTATCTTCTATTTTTATTTCTTTGATAAAGTTGAATGAAGGAATAGTAACAATCAAAGGTTTGTGGTTGTCTTGGTAAGAACACTTTTATTATTAGCTAAAGTTGAATTTGGAATTTGAAAATGGAAGCGCTTTCGATAAAAATGTTTTATTTCTCTAAAAATATAATTCTGAAACACATTATACTGATTATTAAGCCATTTAACGAATAAGTATTAGATATATATCTTTTTTTTGAAAAAATAAATGAATATGTCCAAGGTTAGACCACAACTAAAATAAAATAGAATGATAAAAATCTTGTTGCATGAAGAGATCGCATTCCTTCTGACTTCCTTTTTTTTTTTTCAATTTATATGACTCACTTTTTTTTTGTCATTGAGTCTAAAAAAGTGATAAATTTCTATATTTAATTAGCACAATAATAATATAACTTTAAAATACTTATTTTACCATCAATAAAATAATTTATAATCACATAAACATGTATAACTTATTTTAGATCATAAGTTTCAAAAATATTTCTTCCCTTCTTATTTAAACTCTGTATCAAATCAAACTAGATCATATAAATTGAAACACATGAAGTATCATTTTAGAAAGTGTACGGGAGTATCATCAAAGAATGTGGTGCAACAGATGAGATTGTTCCACCCTTAAACTCGAGGTCTATGATTCGAACCCCATATATGAACTAATCCTTGATAAGAAGTGTTATCCCCCAAATAAAGTTTTATAACACGCAAATTCAAAATAATCAAATTCTAATACAGATACGAGATAAAAAGAAAGAAAGTGTGAAGGGAGTAATTGAGTTGACATATGAGATGTGGAAAGAGAAGGGGTAGTGATATGGTGTAGGGTGGGTGGGTGAGGAAAATGGGATGGTAATAAATGCAAGGGGACAGAAGGGTACACATCTTTTTACAGGCAAAGCAGAAAAGATGGATGTGAGAGAAAGAAAGAGAGAGGATATATATCATTTTGTAATCAATTGCTTTATGATTGATAGTCCAAACTATAATGTCAAAAGTAAAAAAATAAAAATATTACTTCTCTTACTAAACTGACCTCATACATCATTAATACACAACGAGGGAAAAGCCAAAGTGAAAGAAAGAGAAAAAGTCATTCTAAACTTCTCCCTCTCTATCTTTTCTTCTTCTTCGTATTTTCACCAAAAACTTTATAATGTTTCTCACATAATTGACAAGTAAATTAATAATGAGTAAATAAAAGGATATAAAACTCATATAATTAATATTAGTTGTGTGGGTCATATTTCTTTTTAGTATTTATATTAAGATCGGATTAAATTTTCTTACTAAACTATCTTTTATTGAGGTGTAAAATGCTTCCTAAACAAAGATGATTTTATACTTAAAACTCAAATCTAAATTTTGTTGATTAAAAGAATACTTATTACCTTGTCATAATCTAAATGAAAGAAGTATTGAAAACATCACGGTTCGAATTATTAGTTTCATCCTTAAATTATTGACTGTCGTAAAAACACCTATTTACTTGACTAACTGAACTTAAAAACACCACGGATCTTGCAATATAAATGAAATACACCCCATTTCTCTCAGCTTTTTATTAAGAGTTTCATGCTCCTACAAGAATTTGAGATCACTTATTATGTCATGTGGCAAATCAGGATGTATCTAAGTTTAATTAGTCAAGTAGATGAGTTCTTTAAGACTGTTAGTATTTTGAAAATGAAACTAATAATTTACGTCAAGTTTATGATGTTTTCAAGACTTTTCTATGATCCAAATTGGTTTTTCTTTTGTTATATATCTTCATTGGATGAAGAAATTAAAGAAGGGAAAAAAGGTGAGAAAAAAGGCCGTCCTAATTAAAGCTTCTTTTTATTCACTTTACTTTTTGTTAGTCATGATGGCACTATGATGAGAGAATAGAATTGTGGTTTCTTTGCAGTTGTATTTATTGACATCTAGTGGCTTCCCTCATCCTTCAACATCCAACATGGTCCCCTTCCCCTTGATGGTGACTTAGAGCCTAGAGATAGACCTAGGGGAACATGAAAAGTAAAAAAAGAAAGAAAAGTCATGACGCAATATGTATACATGTGGTTATTTGTTTCATCCGTCTTAATTTATATGATAATATGTACTTAAATAATTAATATAAGTCATAATATTTTTCTGTGATCAATTACCATAGGTATCAAAATAAGAATATAGTAAGCTTGACGTTCGATTTTAAAATTCAGGACGATTAAATGTGTCGAATCTAAGTATCAAGCCTTGGGAATTTTTATAACTTGTAGATCATAATAATGACAATGCATAGAATCTAAATGATGGTAATAGAACTCTGAAGGAGGGTGGAGGTGGTGAGGGTGTAACTTATAAGTAATAAGTCAGAGAAGACGCTTTGTATAATTTTTTTTTTATATTCTAAGAGCTTCTTACATGTCGATGATCAGAGATGCTTTTTACATATTCTGAATTGCTCAATATTAAGTGTCAAAATGAGAAAATGTAGAGTTTGAGGAACGTTTTTAAAATTCAAAATATATAAGTATAAGTATCAACATAGATATTAACTCTTTTAAAACTTTAAACTTTATAGCTTGCAATTTGTAATGAAATTCTCTAACGTAGCTATTTATATATTTTAATAAATAAAGTTACTTGATATCTATACGGAAATTACTAATCAAATAATGAAAGTGCCACAAAACAATCCTCTTGGCGCGGAGGGTGGGGTGGGGGTAGAAAGGTATATGCATGATTTTTCACATCCTTGGGTAAGGACCCTATTAGTGGGAAGATTGAGTTATTGAAGGGATATGTCCTACTTTTTTCTTTTTTTTTATACTCGATATTTGATAATTATTTTAAATTTATGCTACAATAAAGTTTATTAAATAAGAAAAATACTCTTATTAGGATATTCTTGAATTTCTAAGGCTTGAACAATTATCAAAATTTAAATCTCTAATTAATAATAGTAATAAAATATATTCATCTCATCCCAGTCCTCGATGTCATTAATTAAAGGAGGTTATGTATTGTCAACCTCGCATTTAAAGCGAACCCATATTGTGTATTAGTCTCCACATAATGCCAATATGTTATAATGTTATATAATGTAACTCTGCATACTGTACATTATACCTATTTTAAATATATTTGTTTGGAGAGTCATTAATATTCTATTTGTCTTGAATCATTTGCCACATTTTATACCATTTTTAAGAATATTTATTATATTATTTGAACATGAATTTTCAAATGTGATTGTATGTATTTTGTAAACTAATTGGTTGAAGTGTTTAGGGGCGTAGTTTTCCCTACGTTTAATCCTTCAGTTATTAGTAAATTGAAATGTGTAGTTTTGATCCCTTTGCTTGATCATAATCACAAATTTCTAGCATTATTGATCGTTTCACTATTTGATTATTTATGGGTTACGTTAAGCCGGTGTTGTTGCTCCATTTTTAACGGTACTATACTTCTACAAATAGTCCATATAATACATTTACTACCCAAAAAAAAAAGAGGGGACCAAAAATAACATATTTCAATTAATTAAAGGTTAAATGTGCCGAGTCATCACATAGATCGGAAGAATTTTTTTATAAATCAATAACGGGAGGTATCAAAATTAAAAAATGCACTATCCCTATATATTTTAAAAAATAATTAATTTATTGTTATTCAATTCAAGTGACAGAAAATTGGAATTATGTTATAAACTTATAATCACAAACTTCAATAATTTGAACAAAAATTTTCACCTAGGGTTGAAATATTTTACATGCAACTTTTTAAAAATATTTTTTTTTTAAAAAAAAGAATATATTTAAGTCAGACTATTTTTGGAATTTAAAGGAAATTTTTATGGTTGTTTTGTTGCTGTTCTTCTGAACTATTTACTTCCATTCTTTCCAGAGGAACAATTGCTCCAAATAAACCTTATTTTTTTTTCCTTTAAATAATTTTTAATTTTAATTTTTCCTATTTTTGTTCTTTTGGTTTTGCAGTCCGTGAGTATTTGACTGTGAATTCAAATATTCATAACTTGGGTATCTGTCACAATATTTATTTATGTCACTTTGTAAGGGGAAGGATTAAATGTTAGCAAAAAATAGGAAAGGCTCTAATAAAGGTAAATTAAAATATGGCTGAAATTTGAGTACTTATTACTATTGACTTTTTGTGTAAATGAAATTTAATTTTGACATTTGACAACCTCTTTATTATACCAAGATCACGTAATATGTAAGATCTATTTACATTCTATTTTCTTGAGACTTCACTTATGAAATTATACTGATATGTTGTTGTTGTTTTTTTTTTGTAAAAAGAGCATAGGAGTAAGTTTGCTAAGTTAGGATTGTTTCCAACATCCTTTTTTTGGGTTCAAAAATAGTTTGTCCATCTTCTATGATTTTGTTTGATCATTTTCAGACCCCAAATTTAGTATTATGGGACTGTCATAAAGCCATTGGCTCTAACAAGTTGAACATCTACTCTAGTCACCTCTGATCTTAGCGAAATCAGAAATTTCACATAAAATATGTACAAGATTTAATATATACACCTTTTGGTGTACGTAGATCCATCCTACCTTTTCAACATACACTATTGACTATTGAAGCGGTCACATACCACCTAGAGCTGTAGTCGAATGATAGAACGGTTGAGATCATTCTTTGATCAAAGATATCACATTCGAAGCCTAGGAATGAAAACCCTCTTGGTAAAGTGCACTTTACTCCCTTTTCGCGAGCCTATCAGATGCAAATCCAAATTAGTTAGACGATAACATTTATGAAGAATAGTTCAGTCAATGGGTTGAAGATCACTAAAATAAGTAATTATTTTTTTGAGAGTCACATCATTATTAATTAATTGTGTGACCTTTACTTGTGTTATATTCCAAGAAGCAGGTAATAAGGGATTTGACAATACAATGACAGCCAAATTGGGCTTTGTTTCTTGGGACAAACCTGTTTGGCTTTGACCTTTGTAATAGTAGTTGAATTTTGGGATTCAAGATTTTCAGTGAGATGAAATTGATGAATATTATATCCTATAAAAAACTGTACACACAAGCTAAATTTCTTGTGTCAAGTCTTTTTTGGGAAAAATTTCCTTTCAATTGATTTGTATAAAGCATGTATCAATGCAATATATGATGGCCACTATACTACTCTAGCTATAAAAAAAATATCTTTTTTTGGTAATTATTGTGCACAGTAGATATATTTAATTACTCTGGAGCTTTGAAAATGAAAAAAAATAAGTTATTTTTATAAAAGCAACCATTGGAAATCACATTATGTTACTGATGGCTGATGGGAAATATATGTCCCTTCTGTTCATTTGAAAGAGTTACTGACTGATCTTGATCCAAGTGAAGTTGACTTTGGTTATTATGACATGAACTAGTGAATTTATCCAAATTGTGGTTATCCAACTTGAATGCATCTCAATTATTTTATCGGATACGTGTATTATCTTCCACCTTCATAGGTGTCATCCTATGGTTTGTTTTCGATCCTTTGCGTGCATTCAATATCTGATGGTATAGACTTGGAGAAACGCCACTAGGTCGATCAATAACTTGTCGAATGCAAAACCTGCGTTCAATAATGGTGTCGCAATTTGAGGTTTTCCATGCCGTCTACTGCATTGCTAATGCCTAATGACATGCCAAAGGCAACGTCATGCCCAATGAGGTTTTTTGAATATCGAATGCAATTCTAATGCTAAGTGGCATATCGGGAGGCGTAGGCAGATGCCAGCGGACATGCGACCTAACAATAATAATATAAAGTCGTTGCTTTGGAGGATTACTTTTTATTCAAATTTTAAATAAACTAAAAAAATACTAGTAGGTAGCACAAAACACGTATAATGACTGGGAAAAAAATGTAAATAACATAACTGAGGATTCACGACGCAGAATAGTGAAATGCTTAAACTACATTCTATGCACTGCATCACATTGTTCTGCAACTGGAAAATCAATGTTATAGCAGAATGTGAGAGGAGTCTGTAGAAAGCAAAGAACTATAGCACAAACCGGAGCCTGAAAGATAGTCATTCTATTCGTTGCTAGTTAGTTAGCTACACTCGAAAAGAAGTACAACAACGCTAAACACAATCGGATTAATGCAACATTTTTGAAGAAAAGCCAACAACTCCTCTTTACATCGAGTAGAAACATATGCTCTATGTAATAGCTTCGTTACCTACCTTTGAATGTTAAGCATGGCTTTAGCTTCCATTTGCTCTTCCATTAAATCCTCACTAGCATATTTGCTCAGAAGCTCCATCTTCTTATGTTCCACCACCATCCTCTCAATCTCTTTCTCGTCTGGCAATGGTACATGTACCACGTATTCTTTTTCTCTGTCCTTCTCCTCCCTCTCCCTTTCCATCCTCTCCTCCTCTATCACATCTTCTTCCTCCTCGAACAATATCTTTGATCCCAAACCCACCTCTACTACCTCCCCACTTTTTACCGCCTTCTTGGCTTCCCTCTTTATCTCTTCCATCTCCATCCATTCTTTCACAGCTGCAGCCCGCATCTTTTTCTCTGCTGGACCCTCCAACTTTACCAATATTCCGTCCTCTTCATCTCTGTACCCATAGTAGCTCGCATCAATCCTCTTGTATATATCATACCTACAGATTATCAACAAACAAATCAATATAAGAATTGCCGAAATAAATACCAGGCAGAAGAAAATCTAAAACGTATCCACACAAAAAAATTTAAATTGACAGCATTTCATAAAAGTGTTCAACAAATCTTCTTTAAGATATGTTCAACAAGAAAACATATCTGACTTTTCCAAGCATGAAGAAAATATACTGACTTGCCATTTATGAGATGGCATCATACATGCATAAACAGCATAAAGCTACACGATTTCTGATAAACAAATTTTTCATTCATAAATAGAACTTTCAACCTATTAATTCACAATTTATCCACATTCTGCATATATTTTAAAAAGTTCAAGTCATAAGACCAATTGCAACCTACTAACTGCAATCTGTCCACACATTATATGTTAAGAAAAAATCTGAACTTTCTTTTACTTAAATTAATTTCATAATGACTATTAAGAATGTTAGTGCAAGAAGCAAGTCATAAAATTGGTGACAAGGCTAGTGGGCTGGAAGAAATGCTACTTCATAAGTAAGTGGTATAGCAGGGCAAATATTGGGATTCAATCTTTAAATGGAAATGATATTCAGTGCAGCAAATACCACTGCTTATGAACTTGAACTGAAATTTTATAAAGGGCAGCCCGATGCACTAAAGCTCCTGCTATGCATTGGGATTATTGTACATGGGCTTTCCCTGCATTTCTGCAAGAGGTTGTTTCCGCGGCTTGAACTCGTGACCTTTCTGTCACATGGTAACAACTTCAGCAGTTACACCAAGGCTCCCCTTCCTGACCTGCTTATTTGATAACGGTAAGCAGGCTGGAAGAAATACCATCAGATGCGGTTGCTGTCAGCTTCCTTGTTCTCTACTTCAGACATTGACAAAATGTGCTTCTCAGTGTTCTAAATATGCATCTTCACTGAGCTTCAAGGCTTAAGCGAGCCTTTGCCTTTAATCACACACTGATTTTATGCTTATGTTATGTCATATCAAGCCATAAGCCGATAAATTTTGAGCTAATTGTAACATGGAAACAACATAGTTTTCTCACTTTGAAGCTACTAAGAAGCTAACTGACAACAAACTTGGAGTTTCTGAAGACTTAGAGGGTGTTTGGATTGGTTTATTTCAAGTAGCTTTTGGCTTTAAAGCTCTTTGAAAAGTAGTGAAACCACACCACACCAAAACCTTCAAGTAGCAGAGTACCATCCAGATACACCTTCCAAGGTGGCTGAACTTTGACAACCATCACATTTTCAACAGTAGATAGTTCATCAGATAACTTCAAATTGACCAATACTAGATTCCAAAAGGAGGACATACTTGTCCTTTCACTGCCTTTTGAGGCCATATCCATCCAATCTCATGTTGAAATTGGAGATTCCACATTGTTAATCACTCACTAAGGCAAGTTTTAACATGAAAAAACTAAATGGAGTTTGCTCTTAAAACCAGACAAACAATTTTCCCTCAAAATCCCCATTCATCAGAAATTACTTTTTTTGAGAAATTGAGACATTTAACTAATACTTGATGGAAAAAGAAAAAACTTGACTGAAATTGCTTTGACAATGAAATAAAATCCTAGCTCACGAATTGTGATTTCATTAATGATGAAGTAGTAGACTTCTTGGTGAATTCTCCACCTTAACAAAGGAGAGCAGGGTTTGATTAAGTTCAATTGAATCTAATTCATAAGGAAAATCAGGGTAGTCAAAAGAGAAAGCGTAAAAATTCTATCCTCTATTCTAAATGGGGGTATTATGAACATTTTCTATGTGTAATGTCTATCATGCCCTTCGTAAAAATAGCATTTTATCTAATTATGTCATATGTTCCCAATGCATTAAAGAATTTTTTTCTCCAAGAAATAAAATATTTTGATAGAGAGAAATTCATTTACCTTTCCCAGCATGCCACATACATTGAAAAAAACTTAAGTAATAACAGCTCCTCTTTATCCATTTCATTAAGTTGCATGCTCAACATCCATTAATTAATAATTATAGCTTCTCTTTTTTATTTATGTTCATGCATAACATAATAAATTTGAACCTTTGACTTTTATCTGCAAATATTAAGATAAACTAAAATGGAAAAAGACACAAGTTACACCCCGTAGTTGTATAAAAACGTCATTTATACACTGATACTTTATGGGTGACCTATTACCTCTCTGTTCTTATTTAAGTGGTAGTAACACCACCCTGATTGCCACATGGCAAAGGCAGTAGGTTTGCCTTCAGTAAGGTGTGTGACGGGGATCAGGAACATGTTAAAAGATTTGTTTTGCCACATGTCAACAAATGATTGCCTTATTTTTCTTTTCCCTTACATACAAAAGTCATATTTAACTAGGAACTTTAAGGTAAATTTATATCTTTCTTCTACACCATAATCAGCCATTTCTCTAACACTAATGTGAAGTGCTGGACCATTGCCATTTGCCACCCACCACTTCAGCAATAGACCACCGCAACTATCAAATTAATTTCACAAATAACCTTTTTCTTAGAATCAAGTATTTTTATTTTTTTGATGACAAGGGAAACCCGCAGCCGCTACCCTTTGGGTGCGCACAGGGTAAAACCCCCGCTCCTATGCAATAGCTCGCATTTCTTAGAGGTTATGCAAAATGAGACATGGTTGACTATCATATTTGATGCAAGATGGTAAATGTTTCTATAAAAACCGAGAAAATTTCACATCGTTACTAGCAAAGGAAGAAGTGCTGACACAAGAGAATATAAAGAAGAGGAAGTTCCAACTATGCTCAAGATGTTTTTTGTGTGAGGAACATGCAGAGACAGTCAACCATCTCTTTTTGCATTGCAAATGGGCAGATCAATTATGGAGAATATTCAGCAGCCTTAGAAAGATCAATTGGGTGAAACCAAGAAACATAGTACAACTCCTAAATTGTTGGATCAATATTGGCAATACTACAATTAAGGAGGAGAGATGGAGGATTGTCCCAGCTTGTATATGGTGGACAGTGTGGAAAGAAAGGAATCAAAGATGTTTTGAGGGCAAGAAGAACAATGTGCAGAATTTCAAGATGAATTGTATAGCTCTTTATTATTTTTGGTGTAAACAGAAAGTCTTAGTA
>JAJOOO010024018.1:0-16579 GCA_029582685.1 Solanum piurae
AGTTTAAATGTGTGGATGTAAATAAGTTTTTTATTCCGCACTATTTTCATTATTGAATGCAATGAATGACTATGTGGCTTGTATAAGACCCCTTCGGGGTTGAATACGCCATGTTACGACTAGGGGGTACTCTCGGGTCGTGACAATCATGTTAACTTCATATATTGGAACATTACATACTAATGTATATATTAAGCAAAAAAGTAATTATTATATCATCAAAATTATTTTCCTCAAGTACTCGAGGTTATGGAATATACCCTCTTAGGATAGAACGACTTAATTCATCAAAATAGTGGTACTTCATATTCCGCTAAACTTTGAACTAACGCAAAGATAATAAATCACACAAAAAAAATTAAAATGCAAGAAGAAGAAGAGTAGAAGATTAAAAAAATTGTGGTTGAAAAATGAGAGGAAGCCCCTCTATTTATAGTCAACAAAGGGTAGTATGAACAAATGTTTTTTTGTGTCTTATCTGAAAAGTCATGACCTTTTCGAGAAGTCACAACCCTTTGGAAAAGTCGCAACTTATAGAAAAAGTCACAACTCTTTGGAAAAGTCACAACTTATTGAAAAAGTCACAACTCTTTGGAAAAGTCACACCTCATCGAAAAATCACAACCCTTCAAAAAGAGTCACAACTTATCGAAAAAGTCACAACCTAAGTTAGGGATATTATAGTAATTTAACATTCAAGTTAGGAGTTCATGCTTTTAAGGTAATATATATATATATATAGATAGATAGATTATACACTACTAGCACATTCACATAAGAGAATGGAGCAAATCAATTGGGTGGATTTCATGACTTTTCACCAAAAAATCATCATTTTGCCTTAGTCATCATCATATTATCACTATAGTGCATTAGGACTTAAACTCAATGTCTTATCCATATAAAGAAGTCTTAGCCCATAAATCAATGGGACTTGAACCCAACATATTATTATCATGACGCACCGAGGCTTTAACTCGATGTCTTACCCACTTCGTGCGATGAAACTTGAATTCATCATCTTACGCTCAATCATTATCTTAGTAAACCAAAGCGTTACCAAAAAATAAATATCGAAATCCATAAATATAATCTGAATTTGACTTAAAAAATAAGAAAAATGAACAAAATCAATTAATTAGAACAACTGGAATCATGTAAAAGTCCCAAGTTAAAATGAATTAAAACCTATTAACATTCCTTCTCAATATTGTTACGAAGATTTAACATAATATACTAACCATTTTAAAATAACCACAAAACAAACTTTGTTAGTACAAATAATATATTAATAACTCAACAAGTAAATGTTTAGCTAAAGAAAAATAAAGAGGTACAAAAGTAACCAATAATAATAATCCAATCAATATGTATATGCCACATAACTCAATAACTTATCTTCTAATAAAACAAGATCATAAAGAATAATTTATTTGCAAATTATTAACTTACAAAACTAATTTCACTTTTTAAATATATAAGTGATCAAACTAAAAGTTTGCTCAAAGTAAAAATAACTTGTTGGAGTCATATGATTTTGAGATGGTAAGAAAATTAATGATGCATAATCAAAAGTAAAATATAAAATAGATTATTTAGTAATTTACCTTATTTCCGAGAGAAAAATAAACACAAATATTTTTACCTTCTTTATATTTACTTTTCTTCAATCCTTCAATAGTAGAACAATCGTGTTGATATCGTGTTGTAAAACTAAAGAAAAATAAGACAAGAAATATAGA
This sequence comes from Solanum piurae, assembly GCA_029582685.1. Taxonomy (NCBI): domain Eukaryota; kingdom Viridiplantae; phylum Streptophyta; class Magnoliopsida; order Solanales; family Solanaceae; genus Solanum; species Solanum piurae. The sequence goes on from JAJOOO010024018.1 coordinate 1,743, forward strand.
AGATGAAAGCAATAGAAATAGGGAGACAAGAGATGCGAGCTTTTCTTATTATTTCAAGTTTTCAAGTGTATACAATATGAACCCTTATGCCTCTATTTATAGTGTAACATAGATGCATACAAAAGGTTAGTCATAAACATGACATTAACATGAATATAACGAATGAGGTTATATAAGTGAAAGGTTACAAGAATAATGGTTATAAAGTTGGAGGTTATGGTTATCTTCATAATGGAAGAAAGTAATGGAGATAATGGGAGAGAGTAACTTCTTGGTGTAGTGGTCATCCACACTATAATATTTTATAACACTCTCAATTTTGTTTTATTGATTGATTATATTCTTATCATTAATATGAAGTTATTCTTATCCATGCAGTTACTATTTTCATCATTTGTGCCCCTCAATTGGATGGAAAGCCCCAAATCAACTAAAATTACTCAATTTTAACCCGATCCGACCCACTTAATCATATAATCCATTTCTTTTATCCAAAATCAACTTCATTTTCCACCACCGACACCTCCACTTTGCCACCACCCTCTCCAAAATCTCCTCCACCACCGTCGCCAAAATCAGCATCTCTATACTGTCATATATATAATATATTATTATTTTTTTAACAAAAAGAAATATTATTGGGCATAAAAGGTTATGATAACAAACAAAAGAAATCACCATTATTGCACATCTTAAATATAATCTAAATATTTTCCCTATCGCATAATTCTTTTACAAAATAATAATTATTCTTATCCAAATAGCATAAGATATTTGAGATTTTCATAATTTTCTTTCAACGAATATGAACGTATTTCATTATAATACAAACAATAAAATCTCGACAAAAAGATTAGCACAACTGTGACGCTGCAACTGTTCGATGTATGACTCAACAATTGTTTAATAATAGAGAAATAGACAACCGAAGAAAAGATGCCGAAAAATTTGTTGACCTAAGTCGGAATACCTCAACAAAAGCTTTACAACGGTGGTTTAGGTGGAGGTGCTGGTGGTGGAAAACAAAGTTGATTTGGATAAAAGAAATGAGATTTATATTAACTAGGTCGTATCGGGTTAAAATTGGGTAATTTAACTAAAATTAAATAATTTTAGTTGATTTGGGGCTTTCCATTCAATTGAGGGCATAAATGATGAAATTAGTAACGGTAGGGGTAAGAATAATTTCATTTTAATTATGTGCATTAACATTATTTTACGATTTTTTGACCAAACTAAGCCATTATATATATAAACCAATTCACCAAAATAATATGTTTTTTTTTTTAATTTTACAAAACTATTATAAACGTATTCCACCGTTTCAGAGTATATTTTATTTTTTAAAAGTTGACGACGTTAGGTTGATATACGTTACTCACAATAACATTTTACTCCTAAAACGTTACTCACAGTAACGTTTTATAATACGTGACTTTTAGTCACGTTTTACTCCTTTCAGTTAGCTATTTTTTCTCTACAGTTCTAAGTTGTTTCTTTAACTTTACCTTTATTTTAATAGTTTTTCTCTTTACAATTCTAAGTTATTTCTTCTTTTAACTTCACCTTGCATGTCCTTTCATTCTAATTTCTATGATGGCCTGGGGAATAGAAGTAAAGTTATTTGGTTTACAGTGTTGTCCACCAACTTGCCAGTGAACCAAGTCCCATTTTGTTAAGTGAGAAGGGAAATGGACTTGTTATCTCTAATTTCTAGGAGTGGTTAGCCTTTAGAAAATTATTTCATACAAGAAAAGTTTGAATATTATTTGAATTATATTACAATAGCTAACTGAAAGGAAATTAACATAATTGGACATCGACGCACAATTGAGAATTAACACAACTGCACTAATAAAAAACTATTCTTTTTTAGTAAAACGTGACTAAAAGTCACGTATTATCGGTGGGTTCGATTTTTGCATAGCCCTAATGATAGGTTATCAGCACAAAAGGTACATACTTTCTTTTCTTAATTAATGTCAAATCTTTTTAAACCTGAATTTGTTGTCTTGCATATATCGGGCAAAAACTACCTATTTTGGATGCCTGATATTGAAAGTCATCTTGATGCGAAGGGTCTGATGGACACTAAAAAAGAAAAACTCGACGTCAAGCTAAGAGAGTTTGAAAAATGATATTTGTCCACCATCTCCTTGATGGGGGATTGAAATTAGAAAAATTTCACCAGAGAAACTGAAATATTTGTGGAATAATTCGAAAGATAGATATGACCACTTGAAGATGGTCGTTCTTCCACAATCACATTTTGAGGGAATCCAATTAAGGCCATATGGTTTTAAATTTATATATTATCATGACCTGATTTCTCGAGCCATGATGGCGCCTACAAACCCGCCAGTAGGCAAGCCAAACCCTATCCCAAAACTTAAGAGTAATCGGGTCATGACAAAGTTGGTATCAGAGCCCTATGTTTGTCGGTCTCACTTGTACAGAGCTAACATCTAGTAGAGTTCTTCGGATCGGCGCAGAGACGTCTGTGACTTATCTTCGAAAGGCTACAGGATGTCCTTAGGGAGTTTTCCTAATTTGTGTCATTTTCTTGCGTTGTTGTCGAGTTGGTTTCATGCAATCTTACTTGTTTCACTGTATCACAGGATGGCTCGCAGGCGCAATAGAGGTCGAGGCTGGGATACAACGCAAGCTCGAGAGAGAGGGAGGACTCGGGACCCAAAGCCGAAGCCTCAATTAGACCAGATTCCTTCCCAGCCAGTGGAGTTGGGACAAGCCCAGCCACCACCCGCACCAACTGTCTGTCTTGATCTTCACGTTATGATTACACAGACTTTAGCGGCTAGTAGGGGAATTCAGCAGCAGCAGGCCCTAACACCAGTTCCAGAGCTGGCTCCAATACCGTAGGGTCAGCCTGCAGCAATGGCCCTAGAGGTTCAGTAGCCGCCAACACCATCCTCCATTCAGCCGTACGTCTTAGACAAAGTTATTCCACTGAGGGAGCAGAAGATGCTCAAGGTGTTTCTGAGGCTGTCGTCGCTGAAGTTTTTTAGGGCAGTTGGCGAGGATGCCCAAGAGTTCCTTACTACTTGTTGGGAGCGGCTGCAGACTTTGGGGTTGGTGGAGTTGAGGGGAGCCAACTTTATAGCTTATAAGTTAGATGGGTCGGCTAGGCAGTGGTGGCGCTCTTTCATGGAGGCCAAACTAGCTGGGTGCCCGCCAGTTATGTGGACAAAGTTTTTTGAGGGTTTTATGGATAGATTTATCTTACAGAGAGTTAGAGATCGGCTCCGTGATGAGTTCTCGAGGTTAGAGCAGGGCTCCATAAAGGTATTTGAGTATGAGGCCAGATTTCCTGAGTTATCTCGTCATGCCACCATGATCTTGCCCACAGAGGAGGAAAGAGTCAGGTGCTTCGTTAGAGGGTTGAGGTTGCAGCTGCGTTTTGAGTCACAATCTATGGCTTCAGCAGGCCGCTCTTTTTTGGATGTAGTAGACTGCCAGCACGCTTAAGTAGTTCCATCGCGAGGCCCACGGGGGTAGCAGCAAGAGGGCCAGGTAGGATGACAACTTTATTGGGTGCCGTCCTAGGCCTAGGGATACTCGGGACCAGGTTCATCAGAGGTTCCAGTCGGGTCAGCCTAATTTCCTGTTTCTAGCATCATTACAGTTATCAGAGGGTGACTAACACCATTAAGGTAGTTATTATGCCGGTCCGAGTCAGGGCCGAGGTGGTTTCATACTTGTTCATTAGGTCGGGGTGGCCAGCCTCCAGTAGTGGGCATATCATCATAGGGTTTCTTCACGTATGAGGAGATTTGGTATTGGTACAGAGAGTGGCCTAACTCTAGATCAGCCTTACCAGCTCCTGAGGCAGCGAGATCGATAGCAGCAGTTGCCCCTCCAGCTACAGGAGGAGGTCAGCATTAGGGTGTTCGGGGAGATCCCCAGGGATGCAGGGCAGGTGGAAGAGTGGATGTGCGTGGTAGAGGCACCCAGGGCCATTCCTATGCAGCTCCAACTAGAGTAGAGGCCAAGGCGTCAGATGATGTGATCACGAGTACGGTTTTCTTATGCCATCAGTCTGCTTCAGCCTTATTTGCTCCTGGTTCTACTTATTCGTATGTGTCTTTTTATTGTGCTCCTCAGTTGGGGGTGAGTCCTGAGCCCTTAGTGGTACCATTGCGTGTTTCGACCCTAGTAGGGGATTATTTAGTAGTGAATCTGGTTTGTAGATCCTATGTGGTGACTATTCTAGGGAGGATACCCGGGCGAATCTTATTGTTCTTAGTATGGAGTATTTTGATTTGATCTTGGGCATGAATTCGTTATCCCCTCACCGAGAGGTCTTGGATTACTATGCCAAGACTGTTACTTTAGCCATGCCAGGGTTCTCGTAGTCGCACGCCAGTTGGGGTGATTTCAGAGGCTAGTGGCTAGCTGGTGTTTGGCATATTTGGCTTATGTTAGATATTTTAGTAGGTAAGGCCCTACAGTTGATTCAATGCCTATGGTTTGAGAGTACACAGATGTGTTCCCTACCGACCTTCCTTACCTACACCCAGAGTGGGATATTGATTTTGTCTTTGATTTGGAGTCGGGTAATCATCTTATTTCCATCCCACTGTACCATATGGCCCTCGCAGAGCTTAAGAACCTCAGTGTTCAGCTTCAAGATCTTTTGGGTAAGGGATTCATTCAGCCTAGTGTATCACCTTGGGGGTGCCCCAACCCTGTTTGTGAAGAAGAAGGATGGTACTATGTGGACGTGTATTGATTATAGGCAGTTGGATAAGGTTACGACATAATCGTTATCCTTTGCCTCATATTGATGATCTATTCGACCAGCTTCAGGGAGCCTCAATGTTTTCTAAGATTGACTTAAGATCCGACTACCATCAGTTGAGGATTAGAGCGGCGGACATCCCTAAGATAGCATTTAGGACTCGTTATGGCTATTGTTAGTTCCTGGTGATGTCTTTTGGGTTGACTAATCCCCATGCAGCCTTCATAGATTTGATGACTTGTGTATTCAGGCCTTATATGGACTGCTTCATCATTATCTTCATTGATGATATATTAGTATACTCACTGAGTCGTAGTGAGCATAAGCAAGATTTGAGGATAGTGCTCCAAACACTGAGAGATCATCGGCTGTATGCCAAGTTCTCAAAGTGCGAGTTTTGGCTTGAGTCCGTAGTATTCTTGGGGCATGTGGTGTCCAAGGATGGCATTATGGTGGATTGGGAGAAGATTGAGGCTATTCGTGGTTGGGCCAGGCCCATATTTGTGACTGAGATTCAGAGCTTCATCAGATTAACAGGATATAACAGGCATTTTGTCGAAGGTTTCTCTACTATAGCAATGCCACCGACTCGGTTGACATGCCAGGATGTTCCCTTTGTGTGGTCGGAGGAGTTCAAGAGGAGATTTATGAGGCTTAAGGAGTTTCTTACCACCGTTATTATATTAACTCTTCCAGTTATGGGCGAGGGCTTCACGGTATATTGTGACGCATTCGACATTGGTTTGGGTTGTGTGTTGATGCAACAGAGTCGGGTTATTGCTTATGCGTCGAGGCAACTTAAGCTTCATGAGCGCAACTACTCCACTCATGACTTGGAGTTGGCGGCCATAGTTTTCACGCTTAAGATCTGGAGGTGTTACCTATATGGAGTTCATTGCGATATCTACACTCATCACAAGAGCCTTTAGTACATTATGACCCAGAGGGATCTTAATTTGAGGCAGCACCGTTGGATTGAGCTACTGAAGGACTATGACCTCTCTATTTTTTACCATCCGAGAAAGGCAAACATAGTAGCAGACGCCTTGACCCAGAAAGGAGTATGGGCAGTCTAGCCTTCCTTTCTGTTTCGGAGCAGCCTTTGGCTTTGGACATTCACTCCATATCCAATCAGATGATCAGTCTTGATGTTTTAGATTCTAGTCGGGTGTTAGCTTATGTGGGAGTTCAGTCATCCCTGCTTGATCAGCTCTGCAGTTGTCAGTTCGAGGATGAGTCTCTGGTGGCACTTAGAGATAAGAGTCTTGGCAGGCGATGCAGGGTAGGCAACTTTAGGTTCAGATGGGGTTTTGAGTTTTGCCGACCGGTTGTGTGTTTCGAGAGTTGGGGATTTGATTTAGCTGATCCTTAGCGAGGCCCATGATTCTAGGTATTCTATCCATCCGGGCACCGCTAATATGTATCATGACTTGAGGCAGCATTACTGGTGGAGCGGTATGAGGAGGGACATCTCAGACTATGTGTCTCGTTGCTTGTGTTGCCAGCAGGTGAAGGCCAAGTATTTGATGCCTGGTGGTGAGTTTTAGAGATTACCCATTCCTGAATGGAAGTGGGAGCACATCACCATGGATTTCGTGGTGGGTTTACATCGGACTTCTAGAGGTGTTGACAACATTGTGTCATCATGGATCGATTGACCAAGTCAACACACTTTCTTCCAGTTCATACTTCGTTCTGTGCTGAGATGTTAGCCCGTATCTACATTTGAGAGGTAGTCTGTCTTCATGGTGTGCCTATTTCTATCATTTCAAACTATGGTTCACAGTTCACCTCCAGCTTTTGGAGGGTATTTCAGGAAGAGTTGGGCACCCGTGTCGATCTTAGCACAACATTTCACCTGCAGACTGATGGCCAGTGGGAGCGTACTATTTAGGTTCTTAAGGATATGTTACGGGCCTGTGTTTTGGACTTTGGAGATCAGTGGGACCAGTTCTTACCTTTGGCGGAATTTGCGTACAACAACAGCTACCACTCTAGCATCAGATGGCCCCATTTGAGGCCTTGTACTGTAGGCATTGTCGCACTTCTATTGGTTGGTTTGAGTCTACGGAGCCTATGTCGCATGGTACTGACTTGTTTCAGGAGGCCTTAGTTCATAGGAGGTTAATTCAAGATAGGCTCAGGACGGCTCAAAGTAGACATTAGAGTTATGCGGATCGCAGGCGTCGACCATTGATATTTGCCATTGGTGATCAGTTATTCCTTCGAGTATTGCTCATGAAGGGTGTGATGAGATTTGGGAGGCGGGCAAACTTAGCCCCAGGTACATTGGGACTTTTGATATTTTGAGGACAGTTAGTGATGTGGCCTATGAGTTAGCTTTACCCCAACATTCTTAGCTATTCATCCAATTTTCCATGTTTCGATGTTGCGCCGGCATGTTTCAAATGAGTCTTATGTGCTCTAGTATGATGTCGTTGAGTTGGATGATCACCTAACCTATATTGAGGAGCCAATTCCTATAGTGGAGGTCCGTTGGAGGCATCGTACAGTCGAGGAGGCTACCTGGGAGACCAAGCGGGAGATGCAAGAGTAGTTCCCCAGCTTATTTGAGCCCTCAAGTACTTCTTGACTCTTACTTTCGCGAACAAAAGTCCTTTTAGTAGTAGATCTTGTAATGATTCTCCAGGTCATTTATGTGTTTATGCCTTTTTCTATCGTTTTGATCATTCCTGTAGCGACCAAAAGTCATTTATGACTTGCTGGCACTGACTATTCGGTAGCCTGGTCGTTCGTTTGGGTTTTAGTTCTGTTTTCCTATTTTGGAGCTGTTGAAACTTGAAAATTTAATTTCTGTCACAACCTCAGGTAAACGACCTCAGATGGGAATTTTGACGGTTGCATCACCTCTGGAGCGGCCAAATTAGGCTAGTAGCATGGTTGACATGAGTCCCGAGGCGTTCAGTGTGACTTTGGGGCCATTTGGCGCTTTAGCCTTTGAATTTTGGCTTAAGTTTGACTTTGGTCAACATTCTTGGTGAACATACTCGGATGAGAATTCCGTCAGTGCAATTAGTTCCGGAATGCTTAGTTTGGTCTAGAACGACCCTTCGTGCGCTTCCCGAGGCTTCCGATCTTATTCTGAGGCTCGTTGTGGAAATTGGCTAAAAATGGCATTTAGGTGTGGGTCCCAGTTTTTGTCGAAATGAACTCGTATAGAAATTCCAACTACGCCATTGAGTCCCAAATGTCGAAATTAGGGGGGTAGCATATTTATTTTATTTTCATCGGGTCCCAAACGAATTTCAAGGGTCCGTTCGGAGACTTTAAAAAAATAAATAGCAAAATCTGGTGTTGCTGGTGCAGACCTTTAGCGACCAAAATTTAATCTATTGGCGACCAGATTTAGCTTTTAGCGACCAGAACTGCTGCTATTTATATAGCAAAAAATCAGATTTAGCCTCATTTTGAAACTTCGATATCTCGAGTTCTAGAGCTCAATTTTAGGTAATTCGAAGTCCGATGTGTTCGGGTTTGCATTGGCTGTGTGAGTGACTGTCCGGAGCGTGTTAGTAAGTCTTCGATTGTGGTGTATCTGCATTGTAAGTGGATTCCCCAAGTTTCTTTTTGTGTAAAGTTTTGCATTTTGGTTTGTTTTTGCATGGAGCTGTTCCTGGGTTGGATGTTTTGCGGTCGGTTGTGGTGTGAGGTAGTTGGTAGTGGACGTTGATCTATGATGGCTTTGAGTTGATTCATCATTTTGATGCGGTTGGTAGTGGACGTCGATCCATGATAGCTTGGAATTTGAGATCTTCTATGGAGTTGATTTTACTCGCACACTCTGGCTTGCATTGGGCAGGGCCCCCGGGTGTGATAACCGACTCAACTGGCTGGCATTGGGAAGGGCCCCAGGGTGGTTAACTAGCTGGATAGTTGGATATAAGTTACTTGAGGTCCTCTTCAGAGTTGAATGGCCCGCGCACTCTGTCTGGCTAGGGCAGGCCCCCTGGAGTGTTAGATGGCACACTTGGCTAGCTTAGGCAGGCCACCCGGAGTGTTAGCCTATTGGGTATTTGGATTAGGGATTTTGGAGAGGATTGATATAGCCCCGCATGACACTCGCCTGGCTAGATAATGGCCAGAGTTGCTGACGGGTTAGGTGGTCCGATGTGGAAGTAAGACTTGCTGACTGGGTTGGAGTTGTTGGTTGTGTCGATTTGGAGTTGGGTTTCCTTTGGGTTCCATAGTTGTTATTTTTTTGTGTACCTGTCGGGCTTATGAGAGTCCGTTCGGGTTCTTGTTTGTTTGTACGTGAGTGTACCTAGCGGATCTTATGGGGGGCCTAGCTGGGTTTTGGTTAAATATCCTTAGACTAGCTCTGTGATTGTTCTTCTCTTATTTGTATTGACCTCTGTTCATGTTTGATTCTATCTTTTCCGTCTGTTTTTACCTTTCTTGCTTAGTCGGCCTATGATGTCTACTGGGTGCCTGTCGCTTTGGTACTCATGCTACACTCTGCATCTGTTTTCTTGATGCAAGTTCGAGCACCAGATATCAGCGTTGATGAACTCATGACATTCTGGGTTTTCATGTCTCCATTGCGTATTTACATTTTGACTTGCCTTTTTCTTTTTGAGGCAGTCTTGTTTCTATGGTCCTCTTTTGGGACTTGTACTCTTTTAGTAGTTTTGTACATGTGACTTCCAGCTTCTGGGAGGAATCTTTTGTATATATAGTTTTGGGTTCGCTTCCGCCTTCCTCTTATGTGTTCTGTTTATTTATGTTTCTCTTATTTGAGGATAGTTCCCCCCTCAGTCCCATTACTCTCAAGTTCCGGTACCGAGTTTGGCTTGCCTACTGGCGGGTTGGTAGGCACCATTATAGCTCGAGAAATCGGATCATGACATATATAAAGAATAATTCTTTAATGTTGAGAATTATTTCACATTTGAAATTTTGTGGTAAAATATTACTAATTATGTTATGTTAATAATTTTTTTTTTATCACTTTTCATGTCTGAAATTTACTCCTATCAAGATATTTGATTCAGAACATGTTCATAATTAATTTCACATATTTTGTGATCAAACAAAATAATGAGTTATTAGTGAAAATTATGAAAGCAAATCATAGTCATATATCATGAGACAAACTTCCACCAAGTAAAGCATGGAAGAGGTCATGGTCCCGATCATAGTCACATCTCATGTAGAGGTTATTGACATAATTGAGAGATGCAAATGCATGACATACCCAACCAAATCCTAGCGATGGTGGTGCCTTCCGGTAGCTAACCGACATCATATTCATCAACTTGTGGTCATCTGTGTCTCATAAGTATAAATATAGGCAATAGGCCACATATGTCCCGATTATAGCCAGGAGTAGAATGCATAGCATGTCATGTCATGGATTTGTAATGCATATATGTTACCATAATCATGTTGCCAATCTTGGCCCATTGGTACTCTTGTTCTCATAATTTCGTAATCACTTTCGTATAACATGTATGTAAATATCTCATAGAACCTCATTTGCTTTGTAGAATACACTGGAACACTTAGCTCAACTTTAGAAAGATCACTTAGACTTGAGGACGTCCATGAAGATCATAAGGTTCTTAAAGAATATCCTCGTGACTTCATTTAACTTACGTACGACCATCTAGGCCTATAAAAATCTTAATAGACTCAAAACTCCTGACTCAAATTTTAACTTAGCAATGTAATCATTTAGGAACTCAAAAGGTGACTAACATGCTGACTTGAGTTATTATAGATGACTCCAAATTGATAATAGTATGACCCTTTTTACAAACAAGGTTTTTTAATAAGTATATAATCAAAAGAATGGAATACAAAATTCAGTATTACTATCATCTCAATAACCTTGTTCGTAAAATCTTATGACAAGAGAGAATGGCTTAACAATCCCTTAGATGCGACCATATAATTCTCCACCATTCTGGTCTAGCTTTTAGGATAATAGCTCGCTAATAGGCATACAAATAAGAATTTTGAAGGAAAATAACTTTAACCGTCAAACATACTTTACAAGTGCAATAACGATACGAAAAGTCAAGAAATAAAATCAGCTAACATACCAATTCCCTTCATAGAGGGTCTTCCTAGCAATAGATTACTAAAAAAAATGAATAATTCAAAAAATTTACAATTTTTAGGATTTTGCGATATGAAAAAGAAAATTTTACCTTAACATACCTTAGTACTCGATTTACAAAGCTACCACGTATTCCGTCTACTCACTTTCCTCGATCAAAACTTATAATTTGTCATAACTGGAAATTCACACCATACACGAATTGAATAATAGAGAAATCACACGGCTTAACCCGAAAATAATGACACTTATTGAAGGAATATATACGTGTAAATATAGAGGGAGAAGAACATATGTTTCACTTTGTTTTTATTAAGATACAGAAATGAAAGTAAGAATATATGTCTATCTATATAAGGCTTTGACGGTGGAAATTAATAACCAAAAAGGGAACAAGACTTTTTATTATCAAATAAAACAAAATATCATTTAACTAATGGATGCTATGAAAGGACATACATGTGCAATCATATATGCTTACATAAATTAACAGATAAACTCCATAAATTTAATTTATATATATATATATATATATATATATATATATCAACTAAAAGTTTCTATTCACTTTATCTCACTCCCACGTTGAAATGAGTTGCAACATGACATTGTATGTATTCATCTCAAATATTGCACAGATTTGTGGTAAAATACATATAATTTTTTAAGAAAAATTAAAATAGGATGTTCTCAATCACGTGCAATGGTATGATAAAATTCTCAAATTTAGGCTTGTAAGCTTTTATACGGGGAAAAGAATGACAACTGTAAACACCAGAGGTATTACACGCAACATGTCCTCAAACACCTGAATCGTCCTCTTCGAGTGACCATCCATATGAGAGTGAAAATTTGTGTTGAATTTTAGTTGAGTACCTAACTTTTAATGCAACTTCCCCAAAACTTAGACGTATACTATGTACCTCGATCTAAGATGATAAAAAGGAGCACCTCGTGAGATCTTACAATCTCCTTGGCATAAATCTTAGATAACTGTGGGGAGTTGTAATCCTCTTTGAGTGGAATGAGATGGGCTAATTTAGTTAACCTATCAACAATAATCCAAATTGAGTCATACTTTCTCGAGGTCTGAGGGAATCCCACGACCAAGTCCATGGCTATCCTTTTCCATTTCCACTCGAGAATGGACATTCTTTGAGTCAATCATGTAGGCCTTTGGTTCGTATACTTTACTCTTTGGCAATCCTAACAGACACATATTCCGCTATGTCCCTCTATATTCCTAGCCACCAATAAAGTTCCCTCAAGTTCTGGTACATTTTTGTTACACCCGAATTAATTGAATATTGTGAACGCTGAGACTCTGTCAACACCTTCGAAATGAAGTCATTAACTTGATGAACAAAAGTCCTACCTATAAATATGAGCACCCCTCTTGCAGAGAGTGTGGCGTCTGGAGCCTCCTTAGACACCATATTATTCCTAAGCTTGTTCAAATTCTTATCCTCAAACTGTTAAGCCTTGATTTCCTCTATAAATATGGGCTTAACCTCAATATTGGCTAATACCACGCCCTTTTCTCTAATCTCCAATTGCATGAACGTAGATGCTAGAGTCTAAATCTCTCTAGCTAAGGGTTACTTAGACACCCCAAGCAAGGCAAATTGCCCATGCTAATTGTCTTTCGGCTCAATGCATCTGCCACAATATTGGCCTTTCCCGGATGCTACTCGATGGTCACACCATAATCCTTCAACAAATCCATCCACCTCCTCTACCTAAGATTTAAATTCTTCTAAGTAAACATATGTTGTAAGCCGAGATGATCTGTGAGCACTTCACACTTAACACCATAAAGATGGTGTCACCATATCTCATGTGCAAACACTACCACTACCAACTCTAAATTATGAGTTGGGTAGTTCCTCTCATGAGTCTCCAATTATATTGAAACATAAGCCATGATGTTCTTGTCCTGCATCAACACAGTACCCACACTCGAATGTGAAGCATCACAAGACACAATAAAGTCTTTACCTTCCAGTAGCAATGATATGATATGAGTCGTATTCAAAAGTGTCTTGAACTTTTTGAATCTCACCTCTCACTGGTTAGACAACACAAAGGGTACCTCCTTTTGGGTTAGTCTAGTTAGATGCGTAGCAATGGAAAGAAAGTTGTTGACAAACCTGCAGTAGTAGCTAGCAAGACCCACAAAGATCCTAACCTCAATCACAGAGCTATGTTGGACCCAATTCATAACTGCCTTTATCTTTTGGGGATTTACCATTATCCTTCTTCTTTTTTCTGAAACCACATACCCCAAGAAGGCCACCGAAGTCAGCCAAAATTAACACTTTGAATACTTTGCATACATTTTCTATTTCCCCAAGATACCCAAAACAACGGGAAGGTTCTTTGTATGGTACTCCTTACTCTTGGAGTAGATTAGAATATCATCACAAAGGAATCCAGAAATGGATAGAAGACACCATGAATCAAACTCATAAAAGTTGTCGGTGCATTAGTCAATCCAAAGGACATAGCCAAGAACTCACAATGCACTTATTGAGTCTTGAAGGTTTTCATTGATATGTCCTCAGGTTAAACCCTTAACTGATGGTATCCATACCTCAAGTCAATCTTTGAGAACACTGAAGAACCCTGTAATTGGTCAAAAAGATCATCTATGTGGGAAAGGATATTTATTTCGAATAGAAACCTTGTTCAACTGTCTGTAATCTATACACATTATTATACTACCATCCTTATTTTTAACAAACAAAACCGTAGAACCCAATGTGACGCACTGGAACGAATGAATCCTTTATCTAAGAGTTCCTGAAGTCGAGTCTTGAGTTTCCTCAACTATGTTGAAGTGATGTGATAAGGAGTGATAGAGATTGGGTGAGTGCCCGACTCCAAATCTATACAGAAATTAATATCTCTATCTAGAGGCATACCACGTAAATCCATAGGAAATACCTCCAAGAATTCTAGAACTATTGAGATTGATTCAAGATAAGGAGACTCCATGATAAACGCTCAACTATGTCTCATATTTCAGGCATAGGCAGTCGTATGTAAAATAATTACCCAACTTATGAGGTTGGGGTCGAACTACAAAGATTGGTACCTGAGACTCTTCTTCTATTGATTTCATTATTCAAACAAATTAGCAATTTGAATTCTTAACATGTATAATTAACAACTAAAATTTTATCCATATTAAGCAACAAAATAGAGAATCAACAAAAATAAGATCTAACAAGATTAGAAAGGACTAGGGGTGTGTGCATAGTGATTGGGGATTCAAGTTGAATAGGAAAATATTAACCAGAAAACATTGATTGATACATGGATAGCGTTTAGTCTAGGCTACACTTTTTTATATTCTCTCGCACTATCAAGCACATGTCCATTGGATTCTTCCAAACCCCAAGACCATTTCAAACAAAACACCAAATATTGCTTTAGTGTATATTGACTATCTTAGCTCATATCATAAATGTGAAATCACTCGGATTATCCCATCCCTGGCTCAAATCCATAGAGTAATTTCATGAAGTCTTTACTATTGAGTTTTACCCAACTCCATTTAGCTTTGCCAAGTCAAAATGGTGTTAGAGAGCTCAGTCAATATTTACAACCATTGATTTGTAGATTAAATATCAAGAAAACAATAGATCCATGAAATACAATCAATAGTAGAGTTGATTAATAAATACTCATTCAGGGTTTTACACCCCCATCTAGCACACACAACCCTTGTTAAGAGTCTAGTTGCTCATAAAAGATGAAATAAAGACAATATTGATATAGGAAAGCTCCATTCTAAGCTAATTTGATAGGCAAAACTTTGATTCCAAGCTTAGATTGACACAAATATGAGATTTCTTCCTTTACAACCTAGAAAGTTCTTCACTATTGTTCTCTCTCTATTTCTTACTATCATTTTTCTTTCTCTATCTAGTCTATACCTAATTGGGGAGAAAAATATCTATACATTATTGAACAAATCCCTATTTTATTCTT
>JAJOOO010024020.1:0-18983 GCA_029582685.1 Solanum piurae
AAAAAAAAAAAGTAAGATACTTAAATCGAGACTAAGGAAGTATATAAGTTCAAACATATTCATTTTGTTAAATCTTTACTTACTAATCCTACTGAGTTAAAATAATGAACATTTGTAGCTTCTACTAACACACTATTACTATAATAATTATATATGCCTATTATTATCTCCAAAAACACGTATTAGAAATCTTAATGTGCTTCTTCATAGAACTTTGTCACTAAATATTGAGCTTCAATACACAGTTGATAAGGCAAGGGTAGCTCTGGATGCAACAAATATTCCACGTTAGTATGACTCGAGAAAAAGATGCACCTCAAGCACTTAATAAAAATTTTGGTATCTCTTTTTCACGGTTCGAATTTATGACCTATAAATTATTCGAAGACAAATTCACTGTTACTTCAACATATTCATGATATGATAGTCTCTTTTAGCATCATAAATAAAATGAGCTTAGAAATTTATCATTTTGAACTCTTTTATTTTTGAGGACCCTTTTACACCCACCTTTACTCTCTTGGTTTAATTATTGAATTGAGAAAGTAATAAATCAGATGAAGTCTTTGTCTTTTTTTTTTTTCTCTGACATTGTACCAAATGACTAGTAAGTGTCTTAAATAGGAATTACTTTATCTTAACAAAATCTCTACCATAATTAGGTTTTATTTTATCCTTAATTGATAAAACAATAAACATAAGTATGATATATGAAAGATGTGTTGCTCGAAATTACTAGTTTCTAGTTATATTTTAATCTGTTAAAATTTACATAGTAAATCAAGTTGATGGATGCTACAATGGTGTTCTTTTTACTCTGGATACCAAGACAAAAAGGAAAAGACGAAACAATTATTCAACTTTCTTTATTGAGGAATCAGGGTTTCTTTTCAGGATATAAATATAGAGAATCTAATTATTAGAAATGTTAATTACGGATAATAATCAGAAGTTTTAGGAAATAAGTAAACTTCCTATTGTTGTCTCAGTTAGATTGCTCATTTTTTCACAAATGTCAGCATAGGTTTTTCTTAAAGCTTGAGTACCTTTTCAGCATTCATGTGATGCTAATTTCTTCTGTTGTTTTGCATTTTCGTCTTTGCTTTTAGCCTAAGCCTGGATGATTATTAACCTCGTCATCTAGAATTTGATAAGCATAAAAAGTTATGTTTTATCCCTCATGATATGCAGAGATGTAGCCTCTGTGAGAGTGGTAAGATATCATTTAAAGCGTATGACAATCTGGCTCGGCAAGACCAGTTTGACATCCAAGACAGTGAAGAGCTTTATAGAATGAAGGAGGAAAATGCCAATCTACAAGAAAAGCTGAATGATGCAGGTATACATTCTTAATTGATATTCCAGACACTACAAATTTGTAAAATATAAAAAATCGCCTGTGAGCCATATTTGAGAAGTGAATTTTTTTTGTAAGGTGATCCTTTTGCTCAAGTCGAGAAGGGAAAGTTGTTGAATCTTTATGTGGTAGTTATTCTTATGTTGGATTGAACATCAGGACTATGGACGCTTCTTATGAGGTAGTTATTCTTATGTTGGTAAACATATTTATGATATGGTAGGTCCCTTTTAACGCTATAATGAGCTAGGTAAAAATCTATCATTTTAAGCTCTTTTATTTTAGAGCTCCCAACCTAGGCCCCCCTTTCTACATCCCTAATAAATTACTCTTCCTCTCTTGCTTCAATTATTGAATTGAGAAAGTAATGAATTTGCTTCTAACTTATCATTGTCTTCTTGTTGTTTGAAAAGTCTTACTATTGAAAGAAGAAAAAAATGACAGTTGGTGGTCAGAGGCGTATCCAGGATTTTGAGATGATGGGTGCACTGTTATAAAAAGGTTGATCTATGATATAAATTTAATCAGTTCGACATTTAGGTTTGTACTACTGAAAACCGTTAAAATTTTAAAATTATAGGTTTAAAATTAATTACCAATTACCACTTAGAGAAGTGTTATCTAATTTTAGAAAGAAAAATAAAACAAGATAAATATAAAATTCAAATTTCTAACCTCGCGGAGAGAGGTGCACCCAGTTATAATTGCATTATGTGATACTTCACGTGTGGGTTCACAGATCTATATTTCAATATTTTTTAAAAATATAACACTACTATATATGATCTCGGAAGGGGACCATGAGTTCACGTGAACCCAGTGACCCCCCCTTAGATATGCCTCTGATTGTATCGTATTGTTTAAATTCGTTGTTAAGTAACGACGAAAAGTCTCATTTTATGTAACGATCGATTTGATGTTGATCGTACCGTTACCTTAATTTATTTTTTCTTGTTTTATCTATACTTCTTATTTATTAATTTTACTTTATTCTTTACCCTACTTTTTTTTATAGGAAAAGACATCAAACTTTGAATGTATTTACTTAAAGAATGGGCTAAATGTTAAGTGGACACTTACTATGGATTGAAGGGAGTATAAAATAGTCTAAGTCATTTTTATTTCTTCTATTTATATTTCTATAATTTGTTATCTTTATTTTCATATTTCTTACTTCATATAGTCAATTATTGGGTTCAAGTGGTCGACTAAAAAATAAAAATAAGGCAATTTATCCAATTTCAATTGGTATTAGAGCAAGGTTTTACAATTATTTGTCTATAGTGCAATGCTTGGTTTTAACTCTTCATTAGAGAAATTTATTATTGGAACTTTAACTTTGGTACAAGTCATTAATGAATTAATTACTCCCTCTGTCCAGCAATACTTGTCTACTATTGAGTTTGCACACATTTCTCTCTCTCTTCCACTACACTAACTTCAAAATGTAAACACGTACAATATAATATTTTTCATTCACTTCTCTCTTCTTTTTTTTCTCTGTTCTTCTATCTCAACAAAAGGAAGAAAACGTCTTTTATATAGGTGTAAAACTTCTTTCACAAATAAATGTCAAGAATGTGGTTAGTCATTTGAGGATTAGTGAAAAAATTAGAAGAAGATAAAAATGAGAATATGTCATTGTGGTAACATAAGTTAGAAATATATCACTATTTTCTCCGATTTATGCCTATTAATTATCATGCACGTAATGTTTTAATATGCTCAATAACATCAACACAATATATCATGAAATCATAAGCAATAAGCATCCAAACATAACTTCAAAATATTCAACCACTCATACATTATATTCATCAGAATAATACAATCTGATACAACATAACACAACACAATATGTTATTAAATCATAATTATTGTACTTGCCTTCCATTTATTATTCCCTTATATGGACTCATAAATTTTGATGTGTTATTGTGATGTCCTTATCAATCAATAATGGCATGATGTTGTAAGTGCCTTTATTGCATGTGTCTTTGTTTGTTAGCTACTTATGCTAGCAGTAGTAATGAATCCACATATGATGGTAATGTAGCTACGTCTGATGGTATGATGCATATTTTTTTCTTGTAGCGAAAAAAGTTAATTATTTTCTTCATTTCAATTGATGTGATGTACTATGATCGCACAAAGGGTTTAAGAATTTTGAAACTTGGGATTAAAATAAATTGTAGATATTTGTATTATTATAAATTATTTTATCAAGAGTAAAATGGAAATTTTAAATTTATATTATTATAAAATATAAAAAATGTTATATTTTATTTGAAACTGACTAAAAAAAAAGTGATTCATATAATTGGGACAGATGGAGTACTTATAATATGTTACCTCCTTTAATTATAAATGGTTAGCCTCAATAAATCGTGAAATATCATTCATATTTCAATTGAAATTTATACATATAATTAAAGGAGGTGACATTATTTTATGAGATTAACTTGTTTACGTAATGGACACGGTTTGAAAATACTTGCGGAAAATTATAATTCAAAAATATCTAATTGAAACACTTTTCGATTGAATCAAATTGTAATTTGAGTATATAAATGAAATATATTGACAAGTTATATATTTTTATTTTTCATTTTGGCAGTGGAAGGATCTTTTTTTCTGTTACTTCATTGTCTCGATTTATGTGTCACTTTGTTTTATTTAAATAACTAGCTTAGCATATATACGTGGCACGTGTATATTGTGTTTGACAGTAAAATAATATTAAAAAGAATAAACATTGTTCCAACATATAAAGCATATACTATTGAATACCCAATTACTATTTATATTTTTTATATAAAAAATATTGCTGTACAAATGCAATAATTGAGAAAAAATTTGCATTTTTCAGAATTCGCAAAGAAATATAAAAATGGTTCAAGATTCTTTAATTACAGAAACGTCTTTGGTAGGGGATTTTACTCCTCAAATTTGATCGGATTCCAATATAGGCATCGCCAGAAGTTTGATATATGGGGCTAGCAATGAATCGTGATAGTTTTGTTAATAAATTATTCATATGGATTACTTCTTTTTTTAAAAATTCAAATAGGACTAAAAAATTACGTTGAACCATTTCCTTTTAACTAGTATAAGATCGTTCATTTAAAATTCATTATTTGCACAAAAAACACAAACAAAACGTGAATTCCCATAGAAATTACTCATTATTACAAAATTCAAACATAAGATACACACTATTAAAGAAACACGAATTTCGACATACATTTTGTCAGAAATCCCATATATACCTATGGTATTCTAACATGAACGTTCATAAGAAATTTACGTTTTTGTTGTTCTAGCATATAGAAAACAAAGAAATCTAAAGCTAAAGGACGACAACAATTCAAACATAAAATACACACTATTATAAAAACACGAATTCCAAATGAAATCCATTGGAAATGATGAAGACATTTTTGATGAATATTCTGTCAGAAATCCCATACATACTAACAATACTCTGACAAAAACGTTCATTAGAAATTCACGTTTAGCATATCAAAGACCACAATAAGCCTTGAAAGCATCATTGGGAGCTGCATAGCCAGCTTGGGAAGTAACATACTCAGATAGTCCAATCATTTCAAATGGCTTGAAGAGTAAAGGGTGTTCTTCATCCACAAGTTCTTTTGGGGCCTTTATAAAGTGACCTGGTTTCGAGGATGAAAATAATTGAATGGAGAATCTATCATTTTCTCCAACCATTTTTACCTTGTGGACGGGAGAATGCAGTCGACCATTTGTCCATGCCTGTATAAATTCACGTCATCAGTGCATAAAACTCAAACACATTTATTTGAAGGATCCAACATTTTTAGAGATTCGAAAAGCATAGGCTCCAACAAATATCAAAATTCATTTTTCAGTTTTGCATGAAAATATTAAATATGTAGGTAGTTCCATTTAATATTCGAGAAACATAGGTTAATTCCAACAAATATCAAGATTCATTTTCAATTTTGCAGGAAGAAATTAAACCTATATTTTGTTTGGTATATTCCAACCTTGGATATATTCTTCACAAATATCGTTTGGTAAATGTCAGATCCTTTAAAACCTAATTTTTGTTTTTGAAGGATCCAATAATATTTTTGAAGATTTCGAATAACACGAATTTCAACAAAGTAATAAGACTAGTTAAAAATAAAATAAGCAACACTTACTTTGAATGAATCACCAGACAAAACAACATAAGAATTTGGTGAAAAATTGACATCAATCCACTCTCCATTTTTGTTGATTTGCAAACCATTGACTTGATTTTGTGATATAAAAGTCAAGAAGCTACTGTCTGTGTGGCTATTCAATCCATCATGTTTAATATTATTTTCATGATCTCCACTAATTATTGATGATTCCTTGTAATGTGTAAATCTAAGTCCCATATAATTAGGATCCAACAATTCATCAATATGATTTTCTAATCCCAAATTCTCCAAAATCATTCTTTTCAACATTTCATCCAATTCCATAAGTGGATTTGAGTAAGCTTTTACCAAATTGCTGCAAAAATTTATCACATCACAAAAATAACTTTATCGCCACTCCACGACTCTAATCAATGCACAAAATAATTTTATTTAAAAATAAAAATAAAGTAGACATACCAGAAATCAGGATTACCATGAGGCCAAAAGATATTAGCAAAAGTTTCAACAATTTGAGGATTAAGCAAATCAGGAATACACAAACTCTCATACAATGGCAAGTGTGGAATCATTCCTATATAGCCTTGTAAGGGTATTTCTGAATAATTTTTCACTTTGGTCTCTAAAGGAAATTCAAATATTTCTTTTGAAATACCAAAAACACCCTCTCTAATTTCATTTGAAATTTTATCATATATTGCTTCAAAACAACCATATTCTTTTAAAGCTTCAAAAACTTGAATTTTTGTGGATTCCCATAATGGAGTGTTTGGTTTCAGTTCTGGATCAGAAAAATCTATGGTGGGAATCATAACTTTGGTAGATGCCATTGAAAGAAACAAAGAAGGAATTAAAGACTTCACAATGTGAATAATTAAAGGGGGGAATAAAGAGTATATATAGACAAATAAATTAGCACTTGTATTTTAAAATTTGTACAAGATATAAGAGATTAACACCTTGTTTGGATTGTTTGCTACGCACTGTATTGTACTGTTAGTTTAGTGACAAAGTTTATTTTGATTATTACTTAAATTTATTGTATACATTCAGAGGCGTATCCAAGATTTTGAGATGATGGGTGCACTGTTATAAAAAGGTTGATCTATGATATAAATTTAATCGGTTCGACATTTAGTTTTTTACTACTGAAAACCGTTAAAATTTTAAAATTATAGGTTTAAAATTAATTACCAATTACCACTTAGAGAAGTGTTATCTAATTTTAGAAAGAAAAATAAAACAAGATAAATAAAAAATTCAAATTTCTAACCTCACAGAGAGAGGTGCACCCAGTTATAACTGCATTATGTGATACTTCACGTGTGGGTTCACAGATCTATATTTCAATATATTTTTTAAATATAACACTACTATATATGATCTCGGGAGGGGACCATGGGTTCACGTGAACCCGGTGACCCCCCTTAGATATGCCTTTGTTGGTGGTGCATTTCCTTTGAGTGAGGATGACTTAATTTGATTTTGAGGCTGTGTTAATATTCCGTTTCGTTAATGCCATGGTTTATTATGTATAAAGATAATATTAAATAAAATATATAATATAACTTTTTTTTACGACAAATGAAATAAATATATAATATAACGAGCACATGTATTATTTTTTTCTAGAGAAAATAGTCTGAAATACTTCTTAACTTTGTGATTTAAAGTTTATATACCCCTTCTTAAAAAAAATGGTTCACATACAGGGCTGACTCAATAACATTGGGGGCCTAAAGCAAAACTTAAGAGAGGGGCCCTAATATATTTCTTTTTCATCATATATACTTTTTTTTTAGAATCTACTTTTCTAATTATTTTGGATGTGAAGTCATTAGGTACTGTTTTATAATCAATTTGTTTTAATAATTCCTTTACAAATGATAATATAGCTAATTCATTCAATCTCTCTTGAGACATTGTTGATCTTAAACAAGATTTAATCAATTTTAATTTCGAAAAAACTCTTTCAGCTTAGGCAATGGTTACAGGAATTGCTAACATTATTCTATAAGCAATATGTGTATTTGGAAAAGAATCAAGTCTTTTTATTTGATTGAGTATATTCATTAGATCATTATTTCTACTTGTATTATTTTTCTTAACACTTTTAATTCAAAAAATAAATCTAAACGATCAATATCAGAATAACTATTATGTGTTAAAGAATGTTCAAGGTTAAGACATTATTTTTTAAAATTCTCATCATCTAGTGATCTCAATATTTTACCACTAAATAAGAATAAAAAATATTTTCATATACTTCAATTGATTCAAATCTATTTTGAAGTGAAAAAATAAGTTTATCTACTCTACATATATAAAGCAATCAACTCTAAAAGATTCTTCAAGGGACTTTGTGATTTCACTATCCATATTTTCATCAAATTGTTTCTTACGAAATGCAGGTTTATTTCCATCTCATATGCAATTTTCTTGGTAGAAATCATAGCACTCAGTACATATACTTTTAAATTTAAAAAAAAACATATATAAGTAATTATTTTTTAAAAATGGGGGTTCCAAGCGATGGCTTTAGTGGCCTAGAGGTTAAGATGACCCTGTTCACATATACCTCTATTGTTTTACAAATGACTCGCGTATACCCTTTTTCTTCTAACAAAAGTGAAAAAAAATTAATTTAATTTTTTTTAAAAAAAACATTTATATATGGATATATTTGATCCTTCTCACACATATTTTTTTTGGCTTCTTTGATTCAACGGCTAATTTGGATTTATTATTTTGATGATCAAATTTATTTTTACTAAATAAAAAAAAAGGACAAATATATCCCCGAACTATCATAAATAGTATGCAGATACCCTCCGTCATACTTTTGGGACATTGGTCCCCTTGCCGTCCAAAAACTAGAACATATATGCCCTTCACTCTAATGGAAGACTAAATAAGGACACGTGGCGCAATCTTATCTGTCAATCCGATATTTAATAAATGTCGGATCGATGGATAAGATTATGACACGTGTATGTCCGTTAGGATAAAGGGTATATATGCTCTAGTTTTTGGACGACAGGGACACCAATGTCCCAAAAGTATGATGGAGGGTATCTGCATACCATTTATGATAGTTTGGGGGTATATTTATCTTTTTTCCCAAAAATAAATTACAACATATCCGAAAAAATTAGCTTTAAGAGTTTTTCTTCTTTTTTTTTAAAAATAAAAAATAATAAAATTCTCACATTAATTTTTGTTAGGTTTTGATGTGTAATTAAGAGGGGTAGGTAAGTTTATTGGTGACCATTAAATTTTATCAATTACTTTTGGCACAACTTGTGTTGTCTTGGCCTCATGTCCTTTTCCACTACATCACAATAATCCAATATAGTATTCGAACGAGCTTCAGATTGGATTCAACACTACATACGATAGAGCACATAATTACAAAATTGATATACTAACTTCGCTCAATTTAAGTGTTCTAGCTTATTTGAGCACAAATTTTAAGAAATAAAAAGAGATTTTCAAAATTTATAATTTTAAATTAAAAATATATGTGTTCTTTAAATTTTATGATCTTAAATTTTCCATAAGTCATGAACAAAGTAAAAGGTATATATCCAAGAGGTTCTACTACTTCGTAGAATACACATGCATTAACTT
The DNA here is from genome assembly GCA_029582685.1 of Solanum piurae. Lineage (NCBI taxonomy): Eukaryota > Viridiplantae > Streptophyta > Magnoliopsida > Solanales > Solanaceae > Solanum > Solanum piurae. The sequence continues at coordinate 9,160 of JAJOOO010024020.1, forward strand.
ATTACAATCTTCTGATGCATAAATGCACTAATAACTTCAATAGAAAAGATCACACATGATGAGACGATTATAATAAGAGATTATTTTGATTTAAAAGGTAAACCACATGGAATCTAATTAAATATAAAATAATCAAATGTCCTTGAGAAAGCTTATTGTCCGTACTGATTAGTACACAATCAAATTTATTAAAAATTACTCATGCAAAAGAATTGAATTTTTTTTAGAAAAACATGCCGCGTATACCTTATTTGTATTGGCGCAATTTAAATTAAAACTCTATTCAATTGTCTACAAAAACATCACGTCTTTTTTACACTTGAAATTAAAAAATTACCTTATAAGTTGTTAAAACAAAAATTTTAGTAGTAGATTTCCATGTGAGAGATCAAACACTCGAACATCGGTTAAAGAATATGATTTATGTGATAAGCAAAAAATAAAGAAACTAAATGAAAAGAGCTTTGACCTTCAACGGGATTAAAACTTGTGAAGAAGAGTCCCTATTACATTACACCATCAAAGTCCTATATTTATTATTATCAATTTGCATTAATAAGAATGATGGTGCATTTATCTCTTCAGCTTTGAATGATGGTGCATTTATCTCTTCAAGAAATTGGTTCAGTTGACTTAAAGGTTGATGACAATCTGAATCAGTTACATGTCAAATTGAAGGAAAGCCTAAAGGGAAAGAAGTTTTTTGTTGTCCTTTATGATGTGTGGAATGATAACTATAACAAATGGGATGACTTGAGAAATCTGTTTGTATAAAGAGATATAGGAAGTAAGATCATTGTGACAACACGTAAAGAGAGTGTTGCCTTGATGATGGGTTGTGAGGCAATCTATGTGGGAATTCTGTCTAGTGAAGACTCTTGGGCTTTATTTAAACGACATTCACTAGAAAATAGGGATCCTGAGGAACATCCAGAATTTGAAGAGGTTGGAAAACAAATTGCAGACAAATGCAGAGGGTTGCCTTTAGCTCTGAAGGCACTTTCTGGTAGTTTATGCTCTAAATCAAAAGTGGATGAGTGGAGAGACACTTTAGGAAGTGAAATTTGGGAGCTGCCAAGTCATTTGAATAGTATATTACCAGCGTTGATGTTGAGCTACAATGATCTTCCTGCACATTTGAAGCAATGTTTTGCTTATTGTGCAATACATCCTAAAGATTATCCATTTTGCGAAGACCAAGTTATTTACTTGTGGATTGCTAATGGTCTTGTACAACAGTTTCGTTCAGGTAGTCAATACTTTCTTGAGTTGAGTTCAAGATCATTGTTCGAAAGAGTCCTAGAGTCTTCTGAAAGAGACGTAGAGGAGTTCTTAATGCATGACCTTGTCAATGATTTGGCCCAAATTGCATCTTCAAAACTTTGTATCAGGTTGGAAGAGACTAAAGGATCTCATATGTTGGAACAAAGTCGGCACATGTCCTATTCCATGGGAGAAGAAGGTGAATTTGAAAAATTGAAACCACTTTTCAAATCAGTGCAGCTGAGGACATTGCTTCCAATCAATCTCAATTACTCAGTTCACCTAAGCAAGAGGGTGTTGCATAACATATTGCCAAGACTAACATCCTTAAGGGCATTATCATTGTCAGGTTATGAGATTATGGAGTTGCCAAATGACTTGTTTATCAAATTAAAGCTCCTCCGATTTTTGGACCTTTCTCAGACACATATTGGTAAGTTGCCAGATTCAATTCATGTATTGTATAACTTAGAGACACTTCTCCAGTCATCTTGTGAATATCTTGGGGAGTTACCGCTGCAGCAGATGGATAAGCTAATCAACTTACATCACCTCGACATAACCAACACTTGTAGCTTGAAGATGCCGCTACATCTGAGCAAGTTGAAAAGTCTCCAAGTCCTAGTGGGAGCTGAGTTTCTTGTAGGTGGTTGTGGTGGTTTTAGAATGGAGGATTTGGGTGAAGTACAGAACTTTTATGGATCTCTATCAGTTTTAAAGTTGCAAAATGTAGTTGATAGAAGGAAAGCTGCGAAGGCAAAGATGAGAGAGAAGAATCATGTTGACAAGTTATCATTGGAGTGGAGTGAAGGTAGTTCTGCTTACGATTCTCAAACAGAAAGATCCATACTTGATGGGCTACGCCCATACACAAACATAAAAGAAGTCGAAATCACCGGATATAGAGGGACAAGATTTTCAAATTAGCTGGCTGATCCTTCATTTCTTCAGCTAGTAGAATTGTCTCTTAGCGACTGCAAGGACTGATTCTTTGCCAGCACTAATTCTCATGTGCATTTCAGGAGGAACTTGGAGTTGATTATGACGAGGTTGTTGGCGTGAGTTTTCAGTCTTTTGCTGAACTAATGCAACATGGCAAGAAACTTTTGTTAAATTTGACAAGATTCAAAGATGAATTAATGTGAAGATTTGGTAGTTAGGAAGATAATTCTTCTTTGGTACAAAAGTCAAGATAACAACTTTGTAGGTGAAATTTAGGTAAACCATAAAATGGTTTCACAAGGTAAATCTTGACATTTTGACACATTGTGATGTCATGGATGATATCAATATGAAGAATTCACTCCTATAAATAGGTAGCTCCTAATTCATTTGTAATACACACCTCTCACTTGCATCTCATCTTAATAGACATTGTTCTTATTTCTCTCTTGTAGTATTTCTCTTGTACTCTTTTGGAGTGAAATAAATATTGGTTGGTTGTGTCCGAGGAGTAGGCAAAAGAAAACAAAATTTTGCCAAACCTCATAAATTTCTGGTGTTCTTTTTATTGTTGTCTCATTTACTATTTATTAGCTACCTTTAGATATAGCAGTTGTGATTTCATCACTCTCTATATATTCGGCTTCCGCAACAGCTTTGCTAGAGGTTAGTGAATATTTTTATGTGTTACATGTTACTGAAGGAATATACTACCTTCCATGCTACATTATAGGACCTGGACTGCAAGTGGTCTTAGATTCAAAAGACAACTGAAATTGGTATAGGGAGTTTGACAGTAGAGGACTAACCAACTGGAATTATTGTTGTTGTTAATAGTAGTAGGAGGAGGTTGTATTTTACTTTTTAGAATTGACAGCATAACAATGAAAGAGTCATCTCTTATTAATTTTTCTAGTTATGCTGATGCATATACGCTGTTCAAAATATGATGTCGTCTTGCTTACTATGATTTGTTGTAGTTTACTGTCCTATTAACTTGACAGTTAATTTTGCGGAATTATTCTTTGGTTGTCTATTAGCTTGATTTGGTTGTTGATCAATTGTTTGTGAAAAATAAAGATGATTTTTTGGAGGTACAAATAATCCTAGATATTTAGTAGAACTTTCTAGAGTTATGTAGAGTAGTACCTTAAGTACTTGATGTATCTAGGAATTGTGTAGATGTTCTAGAGAAGTAGATATTTATAATGCATTATAGAAAAATCTAGATTCTTGTTAGATAGTTAGAGATAAGGTCATCTAGATTTTTCTTGTAGATCTATCTAGAATAATTTCTAGAAGCATCCCTACTCTAGTATATATAGGGGTTTCCATAGTCATTTGTACACAACCCAAGAATCAACCCAAGACAACATAAGAACAACTCAAATAAAAGAGTCTTCTTCCATAAACAAGTTCTCCTTTCTAGCTTCCTCTTCTTTAGTTGAGTCTTCCGATCTTTGTTAACAATATTGGGCTAGCAGAAGGGTTCTCCGATTATACTTTTCTTCTGCTATTCTCTACATGGTATCAGAGCCATAGCCATACACTGGCTTCTGGTTTTTATTTCAAGATCGGGTTAGTGGTAGATTCAACTGGTTTGTCTATATGGATTTTAGCGGCCGTGTCAATGGACAGGGGATGGAGTTGTTAAGTCAGTCCAATTACAAGGTATGGAAAACATGTATGGAATCATACCTTGTGGGGGAGGATTTGTGGGATGTTGTTAATGGAAATTGCACAAGTCCTCCTGCTGACGGACCGGAAAATAGCAGTGCGTACAAGAAGTGGAAGTAGGTTAATGTGAAGGCAGAGTTCATTCTAAAGAGGACAATCTCCTCCAGTTTATTCTATCATATTATAAAGTGTAAATCAGCTCATGAAATATGGAGGACCATCGATTGTTTGTTCAATAATAAGAATGGAGCTCGGTTGCAAATATTAGAGAATGAATTGGCTAACACCACTCAAGGTAACCTTTCTATCGCCAAGTATTTTTTGAAGATTAAAAACTTATGTTCTGAGATATCTTTGTTGAATTCGGAAGAGGCTATCTCTGAAGCACGAATGAGAAGAATTGTCATTCGTGGTTTAAAGCCTGAATATATTCCATTTGTGACGTCGATTCAAGGATGGGCCCAACAACCATCTTTGGAGGAGTTTGAAAATTTGTTGTAGTCACAGGAACTACTAGCCAAGCAGTTGGCTAGTGTATTTGTCAAAGAAGGAGAAGAAAATGCTCTTGTAGCCAATAAGAGGAACTTTAAAGGAAAAATAAGAGATGTGCCACACTCTTGATCCTCAGGTGGTTCACGCTCACCTGGAGAGAAGGAAGAGTCTTCTAACTATTATGGTAAGAAGCCTCTCAGATGCTATCGTTGTGGTGAAGTAGGGCACATAAAAAGATATTGTCGAGCCAAGGAGAGAAATATGGCTCAAAAAGTTGTTGTTGAAGAAGAAGAAGAGTGGGGAAATTGTTTAGTAGCTGACGCTCGAGCAATAGATGCCATGATTTCCATCAATACTGAAAGGGGGTGGATCGAGGATATAGAATATAATATAGCCGATCATGTGGAGAAGCAAGAAACTGATGTTATCGACATGAAGCAAGAAATTTTTGAGGATATTCTCATTGGCGACAGGGTAGTTGCTATTGATGAAATCAAAGAAGAAGATCTTGAACCAAAAATATCTGAAACTATATGTGCTAGTGGCGACCTTTACAGAGAAAGCATCGAGGCAGATGTATTGGAAACGGAAGTATCTGGTCAATCATCTGCTATATCAAGGTCAACCAATGACTCAGAGCAAATTCTAAAAGCAGATGGAGAAAGTAGAGATCAAATAGAGAAAAAAGCTGATATTGAAGTCTTAAAAACAAACGATATGATTTTTGAAAGCTCTGAAACTGCCAACAAATCTATCGAGGAGATGATAAGTGAATATGACAGTGGATCCTATGTTGGTGTTGACACTTCACAGGTAAGTGATGCCGAGAAGTTAAGAGAAAGGGGGAGTTCAGAAACTCAGCAAGGAGATAATTTACATGGACCATTCAATAACGGAAAATATTTATCATTTGAAGAAGCAAGAGGAGTTCGGAAGAAAATATTGAGATTTTCACCAAGACGTAGCTCAAAGCTTCGTTTGAGTTCTTCCGCGACAAGTGTGGGGTAGTTTTCAAAAAATCACTTTAAGGGGGAGTGTGAAAAATAAAGATGATTTTTTGGAGGTACAAATAATCCTAGATATTTAGTAGAACTTTCTAGAGTTATGTAGAGTAGTACCTTAAGTACTTGATGTATCTAGGAATTGTGTAGATGTTCTAGAGAAGTAGATATTTATAATGCATTATAGAAAAATCTAGATTCTTGTTAAATAGTTAGAAGATAAGGTCATCTAGATTTTTCTTGTAGATCTATCTATAATAATTTCTAGAAGGATCCCTACTCTAGTATATATAGGGGTTGCCATAGTCATTTGTACACAACCCAAGAATCAACCCAAGACAACATAAGAATAACTCAAATAAAAAAGTCTTCTTCCATAAACAAGTTCTCCTTTCTAGCTTCCTGTTCTTTAGTTGAGTCTTCCAATCTTTGTTAACGATCTTAGGCTAGCAGAAGGGTTCTCCGATTATACTTTTCTTCTGCTATTCTCTACATTGTTATTGTTGTAATTGTTCGATCTTGTCTTCATTGTTCTTAAACTTCAGCAACTAAAATCATGAATGGCTAGAAACAGAGATGAATATAAGGCTAGTTTTCTGAATAGACGTATCATGATGTTTTAAGACTATTTTAGAGGTTTAACAACTGAGAAGCTTTCCATTCTTGATTAATCAAGATGAATTGGCAGCTTGGTTCCCTTCAGTTCTTAAAAAAATTACTTGTGAGCCTTAGTTGACATATTGAATTTGAAGCTTCTCACTTGGCAATAAGTTTAGGCATCAAATTTTATAGTCAAATAAAACCACAATATTTCATTTATTGTCTTGAGTAATCATTCATGTGCAGCAATATATATATAGATGTGGGTGCGCTGGTCTGTAATTGTAATACGTGGATTGGTTACGAGTTCTAACATGTCTTTTTTAATTACTTTCCGTAAGGGTGTCGCAATTTCCAAATTGTACAACAATCTACTTTGGCTTGCTTGAGATGAAGCATCACTTGCTGCAAGTGGAACATCCAGCTCTAATGAAACCCAAAGGTACATAAGAAAAAAGTTGCTTAATGTAACACATAAGAGACATATTGTACATTATGGTAATAGATTATGAGTAAAGATATTACTTTTTCATTGTTAGGATTATGACAAGGCTCAACGATTATTTGGGAAGTGAAAAGTTTAGAAGATCTCTCTGCTCAAGTCAAGAAGCGAAAGTTGTTGAACCTTCAAGTGGTATGTATTCTTATGTTGGATTGTACACCAGGACTATATATGTACGTAATAGCTTGTATTGTTGACTTTGGGTCCTAGTATCGCACAACTTTAGACGTGTCACTTGGGTTTAAGGTAGCTTCTTTATATACCAGCAATCCACATAACTCTTGTGGTTTGTCGATGTGGTATTTGCCTAGGATGCTACAATGATGTTCTTTTTACTCTGGATACCGAGACAGAAGGCAAAAGACGACGCAATTATTGGACTTTCTGTATTGAGAAATCAGAATTTCTGGACATGAATGATTAGAGAAAACTGTAAATGCAATGGAAAATGTATAAGAAACAGGGGAGACTTTGAGGAGTGAAATTTGTTTGCATAATTTCATAATGTTGTTATTACTGATTAAATGATGTATGTGTATTTCAGTTCATTCTAGTTTTTCTTTCTCCTCCTTATATTATATATTTTCTTTAGTGGAAATCTTCTCATACATGGTGGAGCTAGAGAGGAAGCTATGGGTTCGACAAAAACCGGTAACTATACAAAACAAGATAAACATCGTAATGAATGGTCTACGATTATAGAGAACATCTCCATTACTATTTTCACTTATCCTCTTCTTTGTCAGGATTTTGGTAACAATATGTAAGGTGTTACAGCTCTTAGCTCAGTTGGTAAAAGGAAAATTTGCTGTAATTCTCTGGTGAATAGACAGTCATTTGAATGTGGTCGTGACAAAGAAGTGTAAGTGAATAAAGACTATTCATTTTTATTGTTTCCAGATTAAGATAGGTTCGCAGTTTTTTTATTGCTGACTGTAAACATTATGCTTATGGTTTGAACCATTTATTAATAAATTTGTGAGATCATCAGAACGATCCATCTTTTTTCTGTGAATGACGTTTAATTTTCTTTTCAGGATATAAATAGCTCCATAGAGAATCTAAATATTAGAAATGATAATCACGGATAACAATCAGAAGCTTTAGGGATTAAGTAAACTTCCATTATCAGGATTTTTGGAGCAATACAACATCCAATTGTTGTTTCAGTTAGATTGTTCGTTTATTTACAAATGTAAGCTTAGGTTTTTCCAAAATGATAGCAAAAACTTGAGTCCCTTTTCAGCAGTCATGTGATGCTAACTTCTTCAGTTGTTTTGCATTTCCGTCTTTGCTTTTAGGTTTTTGAATTGGGAAAATACATAAAAAAAAAAACCTGAACTTGACACGAAAAATTACTTTAGTACTTAAACTACACAGGTTTTTAAATACCCCCTAAACATCTTTGAAGTGTTTAAAACACCCCCTAAGGGATGATGTGGCAGAGCGAGTGAGTGCACTCTCCTGAAAGTGCGTGAACCAGAGAAAAAAAAAAGCTGAATTTTTAAAGCCCTACACATGGCCTTTTTTTATTGGCATATATATAACAAATTATTTAAATAGTTTTTATATATATTAAATCTTTAAAATATGTAAATTTTCTTAATAAGAGGTAAATGAAATTCGTGGGTCCCCTTTTTAATTTCTTTAATTTATTTTTCTTTTCATTTTGTTGTCTTCCTCAATACACATCTTTCTCCATTGAAACATCTCCTCCTCCATCTTCATCCACACCTCTATCCACTATTTTCATTTCACTAGTCTTTTACTAATCCATAAAATTTAATACCCATATCATTTTATTGATGTCGATTTCACTCTGTATTATTGGTGTCGATTTGGCAAATGTAAACTTTCTTAAATTTTGAGTGACCCATTTTGATTTCTAGATCCATTCAAACATTTCTCATAAAATTTATTTTTTTTGTACTAACTTTCTTATGCAATCTTCATTTCTTATTTGAGTTATCAAGAAAATATTGGCTTTCAAAAAAATTCATTCTCCACGTGGGTAAATTCGTTGGGAGGATTCAAAGAAGATTATGTGAATATTAGTGAATTTTCTTCTTTAAAGTGACTTAAAAATTTGTTGAATAGTGAAGAAGAAGAAAAGAAAGTATGGAAGGTTGGAATAATGGTGAACAAGGAAGAAGAAAGAGAGGGGTGGGGTATGCATTTATATATTAATGGGAAAATTAATCAATTGATATAATTAATTTTCAAAAGTGATTAAGAAAAAATAGTGAATAAGTAAAAAAGAAATAAAAATTATGACATGGTGCCTACATGGTTATGATGTGGCGCTTACGTGACTATGATGTGGCGGGTGAGAGTGGTGTTATAGTCTCAGGATGGAAAAAAAATCACTTCAAAGATGTTAAGGGGGTATTTAAACGCCCGTGTTGTTTAAGTACTAAAGTAAGTTTTCGTGCCAAGTTTAGGGGGGTTTATATGTATTTTCCCTATATCCCTTTTGAATTTGATAATCTTCAACTCAAATGAACCAAATTTGACTCTGGAAGAGATACATGCTCAAGAATCTGTGGAACTCTCTAGCATATGATCTATTCTTCCAGCATAACTTGAAAAGCCATCGAGGGGTTGTATTCGGAAGCTTTGAATCAGTGGAGAAGGTGAAAAGGACTGTTCAGAGATGTATGGGATGCCATAACTGAGAACTCACCCATAAATCCAAAAGAGTAAGGTATTAACAAGTCTATCTTCATATTTTTGCTTGTTCTTTCTAAAATGATGAATGTCGTCAGAGAAATAGTGAAACATTTTAATTATTCATTTGCAATAAAAGGAAATACACTTGAATGTTTCTTTTGGTTAGAACTTTCTCATGGAATTTGCTTATGTTGAAGGCTATTTGGATATAATTGCCTTTATGAAGGGTGTGTTTGGTATGAAGGAAAACATTTTTCGGAAAATATTTTCCAATTTTCTCATGTTTGGTTGGGTTAAATGTTTTCCAAATCAACTCATTTTCCTCAAATTTAAGGAAAATGACTTCCCTTCAAAACTTAAGGAAAACATTTTCCAAAACTTTATTTCGAACCCACCCACCCACCCACCCTATCTGCCCCCAACCCACCCCCTACCAGCCCCTCCAAAAATTTGAAATTTATTTTTAAAAAATATTTTCAACTTCAAAATTTCTTTTTTTTACCCCTACCTCGACCCCCCCCCCACCCACTCCCTACCAACCCCCCCCCCCTAAAAAAATTTAAGTTTATTTTTAAAAAATATTTTCAACTTCAAAATATCATTTTTTTCACCCCTACCCTCGACCCCCCCACCCCCAAAAAAAATTTTGAGTTTATTTTAAAAAAATATTTTCAACT
>JAJOOO010024021.1:0-11177 GCA_029582685.1 Solanum piurae
AGCCATTCGACAAAGGGTTTGACATTCTTCCAAATTTTGGAGTCCTTGTTCGCAGCAACACCCTTGTTGTACCACTGTACTATATATTCCTCTTCCAACAGATCATCATCATACAAAGCTTTCAAAACCAGAGCCACTTCCTTCAGTGCAACTGAGTTGGATTTCCCAGAAAACTCTTCTATAGCTTGAAGCAATCGTAGTTGAGACTCTTCGTCTTGAGCAACAGCAGCAAGGTAGCTTTTCTTCTTAATAACCTCCTTGGCAAATCCTTTCTCAACGCCATCCAAGAGTGCTTCATAAAAAGCAGTAATAACTTCCTGAGGAGATCCAGAGAGTGAACCCAAAAAGGATTGTAATTTACTGGCAGTAACTCCCTTTGCTAGATTTGCTTTTATTTCTCTGACGAGCCTCTCATGGTTTGTCACTCCATTCTCGGTCTTGGAAATCTCTGGTGTCACAGAAGCAGCGTTAGGACTTGGGGCCTTGGACTTCTTCTTCTCTGACTCAACTGTGGACAGCATAACCATTTCAGCAGTCGCAGCATTTAGCTGTTCTTGTATACGCAGCTGAGCAGCTTCCAGCGATGTATCAGTCTTCCACTGGACGTCGTCATCATCATCTTCATCCTCCTCTTGTTTCACATTAACATGGCTTCTAGGTGGTGAAGCACGATCCTCATCGGAACTACCATGTTTCTTTTTAGAACTAGGTTTTGCGCTAGCATCTTTGGAGGAAACCTTCTTCTTTGTTTCTTTCTTCAGCTTCTTCAGCTCTTCATCAGCGGCCTCGCCTTCCTTCAGCCGCTCCTTCTCAGCTCTTCTCATAGCTTTCTTGTCCTTGGAACCCTTCTTCGTCTCAGGCGGGTTCTTAAGTATAAAAGTTGTCAGCTTGTCCCTCATGTCCACGTCAGAAAGGAAACCACATGCAGCACATTTAAGTTGGATCATCTGAGTTTTGGTTATTATGACCTCTGTTTCAGGGTTTCCGCAACCATAGCACTGAACATATTTCTTAATAAAGTTCTCAAGAAGACCAGCAAGCTTGGGAGTTTCATGAGCTCCATTGACAAGGGCAGTTCCAGATTTTTCATCAAATTTCGACTGAGCCCCAAGCTCATTTCCAAAATATTTTGTTGTGTAGGACGGGGGCCTTGCTAATGCTTTGGCAATATCAACCATGTTCACCACATTTGTCTTGATGCCATTCCCACGGCCCTCTATCTTGGTAAGCATCCTGGGCATCTTATACCTGTAGAAGGCATCATCTCTGTTGCTGGCACCTATGTTCTGCAAAGCCATCTTTGATTAAGTAAGAATTTCCTGGATGAAGTGTTAGAAATGTTCAGAGAATTCTACAGCAGCGCAATTGCAAAGTGCCGGCTGTGCCTTCCAACAACCAGAAAAGTCGAAGTGTTCTTCTTTGAATGATTCGAGATGCATACAGTCAACCTGACCAGAGAAATGACGGTTCTTTTTTCTTGACCAAGGACAATACTCTCCAAGCAATCCAATGGATCCCAAATAGAAGATGGCTTGTTCGGACATAAAAGAAGTTTCACTTAGACCACAACTTTGAAACTCTACAGAAAGTAGACTAGCTTCAACCTTCAAAGAGAAGAGCCACGAGTCAGAAACATGCACAGAAAGTAAATAATATGAATGTCCAAGATGAGAGATAGATACTATTAATAATGACAGACTGCAGACAAAGATTACACCCTTAAGATTTAAAATTGAACTCCTTCAGGTCATAGTAGCTAGAGAAACAGCACTTATTCTAACAAAATTTTTTTGAAACAACTTGAAAAATTCAGAGATGAATAAATGCAACAATGAAGGTAAAAATAATAAATCTGCCAAAGAAAGTCAGCGCTCTCTTAGGTAATTTTACCAGTGCATATATAAGCATCCAAATTGGTTACTCTAGAAACACTTCAAAGAGAAACTCAAGATTGCAAAGTTCCAAAGTAGACCACATTTATTGCCCATGCCCAAAGTCTTCATACTTCTTCAAACTAAATCAATAACCTACATGATTACTGTGAAATTTTACCATAGTATCCATCCCCCAACGGAGGTGGGGGAGTCTACTTAGGTTCCACTACATGAACTAAACCCAAAAATTAACCAACAACCACTAGAGCCATTCAGTGCTTAAATAAAACATCCAGGCACACCCACTTCTTCAATACTACTCATAATTCAGCTCACTTTGGGCAAAACAGCTACCGAATAAGCTGTTTTTTGAACAGTAGGTACAACAAATCAATCAATCCCAAACAAGATATAATATGCTATATGAACTACCTATGTGCATTCCACTTGATTTTTCGTTCCAATACTAATAATCTGTGTTCTAAACCAAATTAGGAGTCCTCAAACATCAGTTAATATAGTCTCTCTCAATCGAACTAAAAACCAAATAGATCAGAAATAAGACTGAAAACAAATTAAATCAGAACGAAACTGCGACTTACACAACAGAATTAATAACCATGCAATGAACATCCACCATTCAATAAATATAAATACATAATGCGATCGATCAAAAAGCTGCAAATAAGATCTAAGTAGAACTCTGCAGTTTAACGATGAAAAAATAAAAGAAAATGCAATCTAAAAACTAGCAGCACTCACACAACCATGCAATGAACATCCATTCAACAACTTCAATTACTCAATCGAATTTTGTTAAGAAAAATAAGTGAATAATTAGGAGAAAAAGCAATCAAAAAACCTAGCTGCACTTGTGCCAACAGAATAAATAGCCACGCAATGAACAAATCATTCAACAACTTAAATTACGCAATCAATTAAAAAACTAAAATTAAGATCTAAGTAGAACTAAACAGTTAAACGATGATTTTTTTTTAAAAAAAAAAGTGAATAATTAGGAGGAAAAGCAATCAAATAACCTAGCAGCACTTGCAATAGGAAACCTAGCTGCACTTTCACAACAGAATCAATAAACAAGCAATGAACATCATTCAACAACTTCAATTACTCAATCAATTGATAAAAGCTAATAATAAGATCCAAGTAGAACTATCCAGTTTAACGATGAAAAAATTTAAAACATACGTCAATAATTAGAAGAAAAATCAATCAGAAAGAATCAATAACCACGCAATGAACATCAATTCAATAACGCAATCGATTAAAAAGGCTAAAAATAAGATCTAAGTAGAACTACACAGTTTTACATGAATAATTAAGAGGAAAAAAGCAATCAAAAACCTAGCTGCAGTTACACAACATAATCAATAACCACGCAATGAACATCAATTCAACAACGCAATCGATTAAAGCTAAAAAAAAAAAACTAAGATCTAAGTAGAATCATGCAGTTTAAAGATGAAAAATCAATAATCGAAAATCTTACAATGAAACAAAGCAGAGCAATCAAGAACTGGATGAGCGAGAGAGGGAGGAGAAACGATTGGTGGAAATTGTAAATTAGGGTTTAAAGGATGAGGGGAGGCGGCCGAGAAGATTCATTTATATAGGCTACAAAAAATTATTTTGTTTTTGATTTGGTCTAAAAATTGATTTCGTTACGGTAACGATTTTTCCTTTTTTCCATCGACTTTGTATTGCCTAGTATTTTTTAATATATTGTAGTATATTATTTTAACGAATAAAATGTTTGAATGATTATATTATTTTTTATTACTATATAATCTAACGTATTAAGAGTATTTGAAGTTTAAACATGTAAGAATAGAATAGTAGAGGTGTAAAGTAGAGTTACTATAAATAATAAGTACAGACAAAATAATGAGGAAAAAAATAAAGGTAACAATGCGATCAAACCAAATTGCTCTTTACCTAAAATGAGATTTTTCATTTTTTACTAACTATGGATTTAGTGATACGATATAATTTAAATAACAATTGAAATAAATAGCGTATTTTAACTAATAACACAATATAATAGATAACAACTAACAACTATTCAAACAAATTGTTAGCATTATGTATAATTCAACTTGGAAAAATCTTCTTCGATGGCATATCTGTTAGTAAGGTAATAAAAAATTTAGCTAAATTATAAGCTATTTTATTCAAACATCTAGAAATGTATAAAAAATCGATATGATCAAACATGTTTGGAAGTGTTCAAATGTCTTCATACATCACTTATATCTCGAATGAAGTAGTAATTAGTTTTTGGATCATATCCAAATATATTTAGCGTCGGATAAATTTTCACATTCTTTCATCCATTATCGATAGCACGCACAAAAAATCTTCCTATTAGTAATCACTTTAGAAGTGGGTCTATCCCAACATAATTGATTGGGGATCCACGCACAAAGCCGTTTTCAAAAGTATCCAAAGTAGGGTTGCATATAGGGCGATAATTTTGCTTAATGGTTTGATTTATCGGATATCGAATTTTAAATTTACTAATGCTAGTCAATCAATAAGATATCGGTTGATTCGATAACGGATTAGCAATCGTGTATTGGCTAACCTTTACCTTCTCTTTTTTTCATGAACGCACCTACAAAAAGGACACTTTTCACTATTTTAAATGCAGTTAAATTATAAAATTCTTCTATATTGCAAAAAAATAAATATAAATTAATTGTAATATAATAGTTAATACAACACAAAAGTAAATAGGTTTTTGAGTTTTTGACTTTACGGCTTTAGGACTACCAATATATAATTATATATTGGGAAAAATGACAAATATACCCCCCGAAGTATTGTAAATTTGCAGATACCATCCGTCATACTTTTAGGTCATTTGTGCCCTTGTCGTCCAAAAACTAGGGCACATATGCCCTTCACTCTAATGGAAGACTAAATAGGGACATGTGACGCAATCTTATCCGTCGATCCGATATTTAATAAATGTCTGCTCAGTGGATAAGATTATGACACGTGTATATCTGTTAGTATAAAATGTATATATGCTCTAGTTTTTGGACGACAGAGGCACTAATGTCCCAAAAGTATGAAAGAAGGTATATGCATACCATTTATGATAGTTCGGGGTATATTTGTCCTTTTTTTCCTTATATATTATGGCAACATTTTAAATGAGTCTAATAAATCTAATATAAAAGTGTATGTATGGTAATTCTTACCGGGTTTATCCGATAAGAAAATTAAATAATCCGCTCCCACACTAATAAGCCGTTAATTATAAAATTTTAATATGTTCTGTAATCATTTAAAATTTATCAAATATAAATGTCACGCTCTGAAGCTACCCCTAGGATGCGGACACGGGACCTAAGATCACGAGTGACCCCAAGCTAACTCGAATGGCATGTCATAAGCATACTAAAGTAAGCTGAAGTAAAGAAATACTGTGCAGAAGCTAAATCATCATGTAAACTGAAATGATGGGGAATACCCATAAACTATTTGAATAAATGAAAACTGAAAGTTTAACAACAACTGAAAAAGTCAAACTCAAACACTAAAGCTGAAACTAACTATGTCTGAAATAAAGTCTCTACTGACTAGAAATGTTGGGACATTCCCCAGTTAGATCTAGCAAATACTGAAAACTAAAGACTAAAAGCAAAGGACAATAATCGTGGCAATCGTCCTCGAAGAATGAGGACTCACCACTGATGTTGCTGAACTTAAGATCGGGAACCGATCTATGCGTGATATGGAAGCTGAGAGCCTGAAACCTACATCACAAGAAGATGTAGCGCAGAGTATGCGTCAGTACTAGAAAGGTACTGAGCATGCATGATAGAGTAAAGTAGAATAATAAACATAACTGAACCAAAGCATATAACTGAGCAATGATAGATAAGCATGATACTAAACTGTTTATAACATGTTGAGATTGAGATCTGACTGTAACTGATAACATGGTCAATGCAATAGAATCTGACTGTAAGGGAGCTACTAATAACCGACATAAAACACATGAGCTAAATGTGGAGTCCGATGTATATGCCCCATCGAGAGGACCCAATATACCCTGCCAGAGGTATAGAGGCATGACTGGAGTGATCACTAAAATGATGCCCACAAAGGGGACTTACAACCTACGGGGCACGTAGTTTTGGGACTTGAGGGTGACTGACCCTAGTCCACTCGGTATTAAGTTTCTCCCAATTGATTATGTAATTAACATTTTATGACTGAATTTATGTAATACTAGATAGCTCAAAAACTAACATGCTAACTGAAAATGCAATATTAATATACTGATAATGAAACGCTCAAATCTGAGGCATGTATATCTGAAATATCTGACCTAGCATGTGTAATTCATGAACTAAAAGAACTACATAGCTAGGGTTTTGAGTTTATGCATGAATTTGGGCAAAAACGATACCAAAGTCATGATAATCTGATTTGGATAATTCTAACAGCTAAAACCCAACAATTTCTAACATTCAAGAAACCCTAGATCTAGATAATATTAAGGGAATAAAGATTTTGACTGAAATTTAGGGACCTAATGGGTGAAAGGAACCCACTAGTGAAATCCCACATACCTGGTGAAGAATTTCACGGAGAAATCTTTTGATTTCTGACTGGAACTGAAGGAAACCTTGTTGCGTTCTTGGAAAGCTTTGATCGACTATTTCTCCTCTCTGGTTCCAAGTTTGATGATTTTTTTGTGAATAATTGACTAGGGTAAGTTCTAATTAGTGTACTAGGCTAAAACTGACAAAAACTACGTAGTTTAGGGGTTAAACGACGTAATTTAGGGGTCCAACGCATAGGGAAAAGACCAAACGACCCCTGACTTAAAAGCTATCGGGGCCACCGACGGTCTGTGCTGGTCAACCGTCGTTTGGTGACTGGGAGCTGGAATTGGGGGGTCTGACCTACGGCCCTGGACCACGGACCGTGGTCTGACCTATTGTCTGTAGGTCCCGACGTAGGTCGACACTTAGTCAATTTTTCTGAGGCTTCTGGGGAAGGGTCGCAGGTGGCCATCCACGAATCACCAGCACAGGCCGTGGGTTGCACCTGCAACTTCTGGAAATCTGCATTTTGGTCTATTTTCGGATACGAGGTGTTACAATAAATTTATAAACTGATTCAGATTATATTAAATTCATGAATATATTAGTTCGAAATCCGAATAAATATTATGGATTAATATAATTGAGTTAATTGTTTATATCCAATAAATATGGATTTAATTAAAGTCTGCTCCATAAAGTTCATATGTCATGTCACTTAAATTTGATTGGCCGAAGGGAATCATGTTTCCATCACAACTCATCTATTCAAAAACTATAAATAGAGGTTCTCATAATTCAAAAAAGGAACCAAGAATTCTAATAAGAAGCTAGAAAAGCTCGTGGATCAAAAGCCACATTTTTCTCTATAAGCTACAAGTTCAAGAATTCAAGTGATCGAGATCAAGACCACCAGATTCAAGATCAAACTCGATGCCCTTGAATTCAACAACTAGAAGTCAATATCAAGATAAAGTTTAAGTTCAAACTCATTGAAGATTCAAGAATAAGCTCCAAAGCCCTTTGAATCCAAGAACAAGTTCAAGTTCAAGTCTATATCAAGTTCATCAAATCCATAAATCAAGAAGACTACAAGATTCAAGATCAAGTTCGAATCCCTTGAATTCAAGTATAAAGTCAAGATCAAGATCAAGTTCAAGTCCCAATTCATCAAAGATTCAAGAACAAGCTCCAAAGGCCCTTGAATCCAAGATTAAAGTCCAAGAACAAATTCAAAATTCAAGATCAAGCTCAAGAGCCCTTGAATTTATATTTGAAAAGATGAATTAGAGGAATAATAGAGATTGTAACACTCGCACTTTGAAATCACTAAATACGAGTGTTGCATTATTTTCTGTTCTTAATTATTATTTTTTCTCGACGCAAATTTTATTGTCTACACGTTCACCAACAATTTATTCGATAACCCAATATCAATAAGCCAATAAGTCAAGTTTATGCTTGGCTTATCGATTACGGTTCGATATTCAACACCCCTAATCTGAAGTCGCAATAGGAATACTTGACCTTCGATTATTAATCTACATCTGTAAATAGTAAAATGGAGAAAATACATAAAACCTCTTTTAAACTAGTACCTATTTTTTAAAAAGACACTTAAACTTTGTGGGGTCCTATGACCCCTCTAAACAATTTTAAAATAATACTATTGTCTTATTTTTTCATCAACGCCACTTTTAAGAAATGAAGTTATGTCACGCACCAATCCTTGATTGTCACGTGTTAAAATATCTTAAATTTTAAAAATAAAAAGAGAAATTTTTTTTTTTTTTTTTTCAAAAATAAAATAAAATCTGAAACCCTCCCCCTCAAGGATTAAGAAAGAGTCACTATAATTTCTTAACACAAGACGAGTGTCGTTGTTATAAAATTAATTCTCATTATTTCAAGCTCACGTCAATATATTAATACTAAAGATAAAAAGATAGTGAAGTAGACCAAAGAAGTAGAGGGAAAATATCATTTTTTGTCGTCAATAAACATTTTTTTCGCCGAATAAAATGATAATTACCAGTGACTATCTCCCTCTTCATGTTTTCCTTTGACTTTTTATTATCATTTCATCATCTCTATTGAAAAAATTAAACATCACCGATGAAATTCATTATTAACGCAATCCAAAATACATCTCTTTGTCATCTAAAAATGTTTTTTTGATTAAATAAAATGAGGGTTAACAGTAATTATCTCTTTTTCAGTTTTCTTGTAATTTTTATCATTGTTTAATCATTCATATTTAAAAAATCAAATACAATAACAAAAATCACCTATCAATGCCGTTGTAGAAGACCAGAAAAATAAAGAATTGAATGAAAATAAAAATTTTAAAAAAGAAGAAGAGAAAAACAAAAAAGTACAACCAAAAAAAGAAAAGCAAATAGAAAATATTTTGGTTCATCTCTCTCACTCTGAGCTACACTTTCTCAGCCAGTGGCTAAAAATGATATATTGATATCAAATAACATTATTTGGGGTTCATAGGACCCCTCAAATTATTGATAAGATCAGCCATTCTCCTGATAAAAGAAAAAATATTATGCTTGATAGAGTTTATGATGCTATTATATTCTCTAAATTTGATTTAAAATTAGGTTACTGGCAAATCCAAATTTCTGAATCTGATAGATTCAAAACTGCTTTTAATGTACCCATGGGACAATACGAATGGAACGTTATGCCCTTTGGGTTAAAGAATGCCCCGTCTGAGTTCCAAAAAATTATGAATGATGATATATTCATACCTTATAGCAACTTTATAATTGTTTACATAGATGATATTCTAGTCTTTTGTGGGCCGTTTAGATTCTTTTTGTCTATCTTCTCTTCTATATATGAAGAAGGATAGTTTTTTGTAAGGGGCAGGTTTCAGAAACCCCTCTCTCTCTCTCTCTAAATTACTCTCTCTTTGTAATAGTTTGGTATTGAATAAAAGTTTGCAATTTGGCTTGGTACATCGTTGTGGAGCAAAGTTTAAGGTACTTACTTTCCTCTTACTATACTTTCTGTATATTCATTAGCCTTATGATAGGCTAAACATTGTGTTGAACTATGACTTGGGTAATGGCTGTTTATTTTTAGAAATTGTTTGAATGATTAGATATAAGGTCAAGATATAAATAGCCCAGTCATCTTCATAATTATCGCTGAAATAATCCGTTGGATTACCTGTTGGATTACCCATGTGTTAGGGCGGACCCAGGCGGACCAGGATAGTAAGGATTTTATGAATATAGACAGGGTTATATATTATCTAATTTAAAGGTTCCTTATACTCTATAAGATTTCGATCCGTTTTTGAAGCTCAAATTATTGATAAGATCAGCCATTCTCCTGATAAAAGAAAAAATATTATTCAGGAAGAAATCCCTTCCATTGATGGTTCATATACCATGACAGAAGTTAAAAAACTTCTATTAGAAAGGAGAAACCTTTCCAGCTCTCCCACTACGATTAGTGATTTAAAGAGCGAGATTAATAATCTCAAAGATGACATTATCAAGCTCAAAGAAAAGAATGTCGTCATAGAGGTAAGACTTGATGCTTTTCAGACACTTCGTGAATTAGGTAATGCCTTTGATTCGTCTTCTTCTCTTGAAGGAGAAAATGATAGCCTTGAGTTTTTCAAAAACCTCCCTTATAACATTCCTGCTAAAAATGATAAAAAAGATTTTCTATTAAGTCTTAAAGCTTTTACTTCCCGAAAGTTTTATACTAAAATTACTCTTCTTATTGATTATAATTATAAAAAAGAGTTTCTAGCACTCATTGGAAATCAAAGTTTATAGATGGATTACCTAGCCTTTTTGCTGAAAGAGTTAGGAAAGTCATCAGAGGTGACAGCCATAGTATCAATTACGATAATTATACCTATGGTAAATTGATTAGTGCTTGTGTACAAAAAGGTCTGGCATTATGCAACGAAATTAAGCTAAATCAACAGCTTAAAAGACATAGCCTAACTGAAAAGAAGCAGTTAGGAGAATTTTGTGAACAATTTGCTTTTGATATTTCTAAGCAAAAATCTAAAGATGATGAGGATTCTCATTCGAAAAAAAAAAAAAAGTCTTCCAAAAAAGATTACGAAAAATGGAAGAAAGGAAAGATTCCTTGGAAGTCTTAATTATGTTGCTCCCTTTATAAAAGACCTGGCTCAGGACTCTGCTATCCTTTATGATAGGCTTAAAAACAATCCCAAGGCTTGGTCTGAGAGTCATTCTGAGGCTGTTAGAAGGATTAAAGTTAAGGTTAAAAACCTTCCTTGTCTCACATTAGCTAATCCGAAATGGAATAAAGCTGTCGAGACTGATGCTTCAGATATAGGTTATGGAGGAGTCCTAACCCAATATTGTCCTGATAGCAAACGACATTTTATCGTCCAATTTTATTCTGGGAAATGGAATCCAGCTCAGAAAAATTATGCTACGGTAGCAAAAGAAATCTTAGCTATCGTAAAATGTGTCCTTATGTTTCAAGGAGATCTTTATAACCAAATGTCCTTAAGTTTCTAAACAAATGTTTGCTAGATGGCAAGCTTTATTAGCGCCTTTCGACTTTGAGATTATTTACAAAAAGGGTGAAGAAAATAGTCTTCCAGATTTCCTTACTAGAGAATATCTTAATTAAATCAATCTTAATTTTGTCTTGCAGAATGAGACCATCATGGCCCCCTCCTTCCAGAAGAGGAAGAGGAGGAAGAATCAAT